>PITA01002380.1:0-38549 GCA_004023965.1 Spilogale gracilis | reverse complement strand
TCAAGTAAGGGAAACCATGCAATACTTGACTTTCTCTTCTTGGTTTATTTCACTCAGCATAATCTCTTCCAGTCCGGACCATGTTGCGACAAAAGTTGGATATTCATCCTTTCTGATGGAGGCATAGTATTCCATTGTGTATATGTACCACATTTTCTTTATCCATTCATCTGTTGATAGGCACCTTGGCTCTTTCCAAAGAAGGGCCATATGTACACCAATGTTCATCGCAGCAATGGCCATTTAATAAATATTCTAAATGAGGTTCTAATCACTTAGATTAGAACATGATTCTCTAGAAGGACACAGCTCCTGCCTTTACCAACACTGAAAATAAATGATGAAATGATAGAATTTATACTTTTTAGACTCTGCTACTTCTGTAGCTGTTTCTGTCTTTCTACCTTTTATCTCTCTTTCCCTCCTTTCACCTTACTCTGTCTCATGGTATTTCATGAACTAAAAGCTTTTGAGAAATCTTGGCTTGTTCTTATTCTTCAGGAACAGAAAGAAGCAGCACAGGAATAAAGCACAGTCTGGGAGTAGATGATGAAGGGCATATATACTTTTATATATTTTTAAAAGATTTTATTTATTTATTTGACAGAAACACAGCGAGAGAGGGAAGACAAGCAGGGGGAATGAGAGGGAGAAGCAGGCTTCCTGCCGAGCGGGGAGCCCCATGTGGGACTCGACCCTGAGACCCTTGGATCATGACCTGAGCCAAAGGCAGATGCGCAATGACTGAGCCACCCAGGCGCCACTATACTTGTATTTTAGACTGACCGCTTTCTTTGTGAGGCAAGCTCTTCACTAAGCCCTATTTCTGGCTCAGTGAAAATGGGCCTGCCTCTCTCTCTTCCATCCTGTCTTTGTCCTTATGCCACATTATTGTTATGAAAATAGACTATAAGAAAGTATGGGAACTTAGACTACAGACATCTTAGAGTATATAACTATGTAGGATTTTATTAATAATGATATGCTCTTGTGTTTCTTTTCTAGGATCAGACTCTGTGATTTTACTCAAAGTGAAAGATTCCCAAACGCCAACTCCCAGGTAAAGTTTGGAAAAAGGACATTCTTGACATATTTTCTTTTTCTTCTCTTTAATCACAATTTCTTCACACACCTCACTTCCTATCACACATTCTTTCTCTATTTATTGATCACTTACTGTGTGCCAGGTCCTAATGCAGACATTGGAGCTAACAGTAGTGAACAAAATGAATGCCTAACTCTCAAGGAATTCATATTGTGGTTATAAGAGGTGTAAGGAAAGAGATGGGGGACAAATAGTGAACAAATAGATAAACATACATGTCTGGTAGTGATAAATGTTGTGAAGAAAAATAAAGCAGGGTAACATATAGACTAGGGCAAGAGGGGAACACTGTTTATTTGGGTGGTCATGGCAAGTCTGATAAGGGACATTTGAGGGGATACATGATGGAGGCAAGAGGAGGAGCCCTATGGGAAGATGGGGCTCTCATATGTTTATTACATGCTGAACTATAATGTGATATGTACTTACTTACCTTCATAGTCAGTGTTCCTTCTGTCTGGTATGTACCCCCTACCTCAACTTGTCTATCTAAAGAAGCAGGAGTTTCTTATCTTTTAAGTCTCAATTCAAATGTGATCTTCTATATGATACTTGACTTCTATATGAAACTTTTTGCTTTGTAATTCAAAATACTACTTAGATTGCAGTTTCTTTGCCATTGCTCTTTCTGTGGCCTTAGCAATTCAGTTGCTGGAATGACAATAGTATCAGTTTTCCATTGAGGAAGTTAGGAATAACAGAATGTTCTTTCTCATCTCATTTTCTGTACTTCTTGCAGCTCTCCTATATGTCCTGATTTTTAGATATTTAAAGAAAAATTCTCTGTGAGACTTTACAGCTTGGAGTTCTTATTCTTTTTATCCACTTTTTTTTCTAGAGTCCCAGACCTGGGTTCTGATTTTGTCCAGGCATCATGTAACTTTAGACAAGTTATTCTTCTGGACCTTAGTTTCCTTATCAATAAAATTACCAGTATTAATACCTTACTATTTATTGAATTGCTGTGAAGGTTAAAATACACAAAAAGCACTTATAAAAGTGTTTTCACACATAATACACAAAAGTAGGTATTCTTTCATGGGAAAAAGTTGATCTCATGTAAAGAGCGCTTTTAGTTCTTTAATGGTTCTTTACCCAGTATGCCTTTCCTTTATGGAAGATTTCTCTTAGTGATTCTTGAAGAATAAGATGGAGGGAGAAATGGTCTGTTGGGGAAGGCTGATTGACTAATGCTGTTTATCGCAGTGAGAGCCTACTCTCCCATGGTCTTGGTTGATTGGCTCTTTATTCTTAATCTCCTACCACTGCCTCTTGGTTAAGTTCTAGCAGCGAAAATCTTCCCTTATGTCTCATAATATGCCATGCCATTTCCTGTTTTTGTGCTGCTGTATATGCTGATCCTAACCCCTGGAATTTCCTTTCTCTCCTTGTCCACTTGTTAAACTCTTGTTCTGCTTTGCAGAATTTGATCCAGGTGTTATTTTTTTTCTCAAGATGTTTCTCTGACTTATCCAGATAGCATAAGCCTTTTCTTCCAGTACTTCTATCCCTATATCTTGTTTATTACTAATACATTTGCACTAATCACCTAGTGTTGATTACAATGCCTGGCACATGATGGGTACTTAGTAAGTCTTTGTTAAACATGCATTTCCTAGAAAGTAGTAAATGCTCTCTTGAGTAGTTCAGTTACTCATCATCTCCCTATTGGTTTAAGGCTTTGGTTTATTGAAAGGCACATTGCAAGAGTAAAAAACACAGCCTTCAGAATTGGACAGACATAGTTTCTAATCCTGACTTCCAAAAGAGATTATCCTCTGAACCTCAATTTCCTTATCTGTACACTGTGAGTAATAATTCCTTATTATATATTATATTGAGGTTTAACTAGTATGAGAATTATGATGAGGCTTAACTACCATAAAACATCTAAAGCAGCATTTCACACAGAGCATTGAGTACATGCTCATAAGTTGTTTTAGTTATTACTGTGAGCTTTAGTCATATGGAAAATACTATATAATTTCTTTGAAAAGCAGAAAGAGTTTGCTTTTTCCTCTGCATTTTACTTGCCAGCGAATACCTTGATCCACTGAAGAGCAGTACTCTTCCCTTACATATTCATTTATTCATTTATTCATTATACATATTCATATATTCATTTATTTAATAAACACTGAGTACCTGCTGTGTGCCAAGCACATTCTTGGTGCAGAGGATATGGTAGTGAATACAAAACACAAAAATTCCTATCCTCGTTAAGTTTATGGTCTAATAAGGAAGCCAATTTTTTTTAAAAGATTTTATTTATTTATTTGACAGAGAGAAACATAGCTAGAGAGGGAACACAAGCAGGGGGAGTGAGAGAAGGAGAAGCAGGCTTCCCGCCGAGCAGGCAGCCCAATGTGGGGCTTGATCCCGGGTCTCCAGGATCATGACCTGAGCCGAAGGCAGTCGTTTAACCAACTGAGCCACCCAGGCACCCCAGGAAGCAAATTTTAATAGCATGATCCAATACCATGAAATTTTGGGCAATTCTTATCACTTCTTTATATTCTGAAGTAAATGTGTTATCATGTTCATTTGTTTTTAGTGTCACACACTAGGCCCCTCACAGTGTTACTGTTGATCTCTGTGGCTTTCTATCTTGGTGGTTACATCAGTATTCACTGTGCCAAGGGTGTAGGCCCCTACTCGTATGTTTTCCCTTTATTAACCTCAGTGACAGTGAGGAGGCATAGAACAGCATTTTCATTGCCAGACCCTAGCATAAGGATGATTGGTAATACTGGTTCTCAAGAAGTCCAAGATTCGACTGGATCATTAATAAATCTGTTAATATGAACCATTTGGGAGGGATAATGATCTAGCTTAATGTACTGCCTTGACAAGTGATATACTCTTTTACATCTTTTTGGTCTCTTGCACAAGTAAAGAGCTATGCTACAGTTAATTTCTCTGCTGAACTTTGGGTCATCTTTTTAACTGTATTTGTACAAATGACTCATACATCTATTCCTTTAGTTCCTAGTTGCAGTTTTCTGTAATTTAAGACTTTTTATTTATTGTATACATATAAAGCATCTTGTAAGTTATTTAAATGATTGGCTTTCTTGGTGATATTTGAATTTTCTTATAAGCTTCCTGCTCATTTGTTGTATTTTTCCCCCACCCATAGTCCTACTTTTTTCCAGGCAGAGCTGTGGATCAAAGAATTGTAAGTTGCTATTTTTGATATCAATTTTCCTTCTCCATCACTTCCTTTCCAGTTAGAAGTAGTCAATTAGCCAATCATCCTACCTATATTTAATCAGTGAAGATTCCCTATTTAATATTTATAAAACAACTTTTAAGTTGTTGGGTTTTTAGAATCTATTGGGGACATTTATGTACTCAGGTTTATTAACTATGTAATCACTGCTGAAACTAAATGAAACTGGAGAACTTTCAAAGTTAGGTATTACATAGAAAGGAAAATAAATGCCCTTATTTTCACATTGATAAAATTAATTTATTGAATAATTTACATTTCTGGAGTTTGCAAAATTATTGAGTTTTTAGTCTCCAGTTTCAACAACTCACTTTGAGTTATCCAAATCTCTGGTCTTGTTCATTTTTTTAGAGAAAAAAAACAATTCATATTTTTTCTTTTGGATCATAAATATTTGAATTGAAACCTCAGTGATATCTTGTATTATTTGCTCCTTTGGGATTCAGTCCCATTTTTGGGTTTCTAGAATGAAGCTTCATTGTCTCCATAATCTTAGAAGTATGCTTAAAAGAAAAAAAGAGACTACACATTTACAAATATCCACAAAAGTCACCTGTTCACATTTAGCAAAAACTAATAATTTTCATCATTTCAATAAAATAGGATAATCTTAATCTTAACTCTGTCTTAAAATACAAGTGTAGTGTAGTGATAAGTTTAGTGTACAGATTTTAGATTTTCTGTATGAGGGTTTTATATCTAATGTTCACTGTGCATAAACAATGTGCCTGATGCTAAGACAGTGGTCTGCGTTTTTGTTCATTCCTTTTCATTTCCTAGAACTAGTGTTTATGATTCTCGAGCACGAGAGAGATTGCGCCAGATTGAAGAGCAGAAAGCACTGGCATTACAGCTTCAAAACCAGGTAAACAAACAATTGGGGATAAGGTTGTAAACAGCATATCCAAGTTGAAACTAATTTGGGAGATTACCTGGATTTGGGATCAAAACTGTTGTAATTGCAAGATGTTATGGTGGCATAGCATTGTATGATTAGTGTATGTCCTTGGTCTCTCCAGCTAGTCCTACTCAATGTATGTAGACAAGTAGTAGTTTTCTTTATTCCACTTATTCTAAAATTCTTTTTTGCAGAGATTGCAGGAGCAGGAACATTCAGTACATGATTCAGTAGAACTGCATCTTCGTGTACCACTTGAAAAGGAGATCCCTGTCACGATCACCCAAGAAACAGAAAAGAAAGGTCATAAATTAATTGATAGTGAAGATGAATTTCCTGAAATCACAGAGGTAAATTACTACAGATTCTTGTGCTAGCAAGTGTGTTTTGAAAAAATGCTTTGAATGAATTTCAAACATAGAAGTAATAGAACACCTGGCATTTAAATTGTATTGCATACCCCTGCTTCCATTTGTATTATAATACCAATCTTGGCTTTCTTTTTAAAAGACTATTGAAAATTGAGGAAAGAATTATGGGTGGTTTTTCACAACTTTAGTGAAAAAGTGTTTAATAAATTTGTGTTTTATGTACATTATCACTTTTAATGTATGTATACAATAGTTTGACATAAAATAGGAAGTGAGGCTTACTATTTTTTTTAAGTAGTAAAAAATCAGTATAAAAATTTGGAAAATATGTACAAGTCTTTGTACATTTTAAGATAATCTGTTCCTTAATCCATTCTTCTGTTTGAAAAACTATCTTATAGCTAGTAAGTATAACACATTTATTATAGTTGTGCTGAATTCTGTAATTTACATTTAAAAAGCCCAAATTTTTCTAGGAAAATGTGTCTGAAGACACTACCTTTATCCCTTTACTACCCTTTGGGAAAGATTCTATTAGGAAATTGTTTGGACCAAAGATATGAAATATAATTAGGTCTTCTTGTGGACTTAGAAAATCTGATAGCAGAAGGTTATTTCAGGCTTAAGAATAAAAGAAAGAAGGATCTGAAATGTTGTGCTGCAAATGAGAAGGGAGGACAAGATGGGATGAAAGGAAGTAACCCAGGAGATTACTGGAAGGAATAGAAACCAAACCAAAATGTTAGATGTGACAGTTGATTACTGATAAATATGGTCTGGGGATTATATGCGGTTTGGTGAGAAATCTAGTCTGTCTGTAGCCATGTAGGCTTCAGCTCTGGTACTTCTTGGTTCCCTAGGAAATGGAGAAAGAAATAAAGAATGTATTTCGTAATGGGAACCAGGATGAAGTTCTGAGTGAAGCATTCCGCTTAACCATTACACGCAAAGATATTCAAACTCTAAACCATCTGAACTGGCTCAATGATGAGGTAATCTTGTACCTGTTTTTATATTCAAATAGTAAGTGAGCATTAAGTGGAAACTAAATCAAGGCATTCTCTCTTTTCTCAAAGTGTGGTCCTCAGATGACCTACTTAGAATTGGCTCTCCTAGGTTTGTCCATTCTCCTGAGTGAGTATGAGACAGTGTGGTGGAGAAATGCATTTTAAACAAGTACCTCAGCTCACTTTTTAAAATACACCTTTGAGTTGAGAACCGCTGATTTACCTTGTTATATATGGATGATTTAGACACTGAGGGAGAGGACATTCACTCTCACTCTTTTTAAGGCACCTACCCTGCACTTCACATCTTCTGAGCAAATATTTAATAGCTCTGACTATGTTGCAGCATGAAGGAGAACTTTGGGATTTCCATCAGGGCTTCCATTCCTACTTTTCTTTTTCATCTGTACTTGTTCTAGGTCACCTGGGTTATGAGATATAAGCTTTCTAAAATAGTCTATATATATGATATTGAAAAAGCTATGTTAGTAAATATGCTGACAGTGAAAAAGTTATGTTATTAAATATTTGATATACTGGGTTGAAAGAAAGCTATGGCCCCTTAGCTCCCGCTAATAATTTTAAGTGGATTAATTATACTGCCATCTTTAAACTAATCTTTCCCCATTCTTAAACCTGGAGGAGACTGTTTTATTTCAGAAGGGTATTTTTCATAGCAAAGGAAGAGAACAGGGTTGCATTTTTTTCTCTAAGTACTTGCTTCCTTTCTTAGGCCTAGTAGAAGCATCTCTGCCTCTTATTTTGGGTGTACTCAAAGCTTTACAGCTGTGGAAGATTTTGAGATGCTTAGTGTAATAAGCACTACATAGTCCAGATATCTATAGTCTGGTCTTGTATGCTTAGGATCTTCCCAATAATAATGTTTGCTAACATCTATTGAGCATTTACATCATGTTGGGCACTGTTGTGTTTTATGTGTTCTATTCATTATAATAGTCACCACAGGGGCGCCTGGGTGGCTCAGTTGGTTGGGCGACTGCCTTCGGCTCAGGTCATGATCCTGGAGACCCAGGATCGAGTCCCACATCGGGCTCCCTGCTCAGCGGGAAGCCTGCTTCTCCCACTCTCACTCCACCTGCTTGTGTTCCCTCTCTGCCTGTGTTTCTCTCTGTCAAATAAATAAAATCTTAAAAAAAAAAAAATAGTCACCACAAACCTTGGAGGTATATACTGTAGTTTAACCATTTCTATTTCATAGATGAAGAAACAAAGCATGGAAAAATTAAGAAACTTTCAAGGTTACGTGGCCAGTAAGTAGCAGAGCCAGGATTTAGACCCAAGCGTTGGGTCTTATCTGTTATATTGTACTGCTCAGAATCCTAAATTGGATCCTGTCTTAGGGTTAGATGTGTAGAATTTGAGAGCCATATGCCATGCCCAGCATGTTGATTTTCTCTGGGGGGCAACTAGACTAGCCCCATTCTCTTTTCTTCTGATCAGTTTCTAAAATAGAGATTTCTGAGGGTGCCTGGGTGGCTCAGTTGTTTAAACGACTGTCTTCGGCTCAGGTCATGATCTCAGGGTTCTGGGATCAAGCCCTGCATCAGGGACCCTGCTCAGCGGGGAGCCTGCTTCTTCTTCTCCTTCTGCTGCTCCCACTGCCTATGCTCTCTCACTGTCTGTCAAATAAATAAAATAAACAAAATAAAATATAGATTTCAGAAGTTCATCATTCCCTGAATAATATCTTTGACCAATAATAGTAAGGAAGGTATGGTTGATACTGTCTTGCTTTAGGGGAAAGCACCCTCGCTTCTTTTGGCTCAGAATAGTGATACTAGAATATCGGATCATATAACAGGAAAAAAAAAGTTCACCAGATCAAAGGGTAAAATGGAAATCAAGGACAGTCAAAAGTTTCCATCAATTAAATGTTTTTGATTTGAAGACATTAATCTGTGGTTTCTTGCCAGTTTCTGCCTACCACTGCCAAATGGGGAAGGGATCAGTTATTCTATAGGGATTGTAGCCCATTTGTTGTAAATTGTGCAAAGCCTCCTAGAGGGCAGCAATGAGTAGGATATGAGCTGAGTCCTTGCTGTTTACCATGGCTGTTACCTCTTGTGAGATCCCTTACAGAAGCGGCATTCATCAGGACATGTTTTCCATTCCCTTGGCCCATCAAAGGTTGGATTTTTAGCAAGCAAAGTTCATGGAAATTACATTATTTAGAAAAGTTGAGAAGTAAAGATTCCTTTTCTACTTTATCTCTACCACACCTACCCGTAACTTTTATAGGGAGTGCTTGTCTTCCGAGTTCAGAATGTTAACCTTGAAAACAGGTACCAGTTCACATGTCCGTGATGATGGTAACTATTTTGGAAAGCACCATTTTCAAAGTACTGTACTTCTCAGACTTTCAAAGTTACTGTCCTTGAGAAGCTAACATTCTAATGAGGAATTAGTAATATCCTCAAGTACTCGTATTCATTTAAAAATACATAATTCTTTTTCTCAATTGTGAATTCTGAGTCATCTTTTGCAAGTAATTTGTGCTCTCTTCAATCCTGTTCTACCCTCAAGGAGATATTTTCATTATAGCCATTTCTTTTCTTTCTGTGTCTCCTATCAGTTTTATAGGCTGCTTTGAAATCTTTCTCCAAAATAAGATGACTGGCATATTATTCTTACCATTTTATAGACAAGAAATATAAGATCATGGAAATGAAAGGGATCAGATTTAGTTTATAAGGAAAATAAAATTCAGAAGTTCTTTATTTGAAATATGTACAGAAAGCCGTTAGGCTATCCTTTCTCCATTCACTTTCATAAAAATGTAGGCTACATTGATTGTTTATAAAACAGGCTTTCAAACATGTTTTCATGAATGGATTTGTGTATAGGTGAATAAATTCTGTGTATCTTTAAAGAACTAATAATTGATAGGACTGACATTTTTAACTTGCTGTAAGAAAATGAAACTTCTCAGAAATGGAATGTGGGAATTAGCTATCTTATAAAGAATACAAAAGGTGGCTGGAGGGCTGACAAGACCAGGGCTAGTATAGATGGTGATTTCTCTACTAGGTCTGGTGATTAGTTATTAATAGAAATATCTAAGGGAAGGAGGTCGGGTTTAAAAAGAGGAGAAATTAGTTGCAAAAATAGATTGAAAATCATAATCAAGAAACAAAAAGGAAATATTTTTAAATAGATGTCAGCACTAAAAAATATTTATTGATTCCTGGTGGTTACATTAGATAACTTCTGTGATCCAGTGGCTTGATGATTCTGACTTATAGCATGATGATTCTATTTCTTAGAGAGCCTGAGTGTTGTTTTATAAGGCATCAGATAAATTTTAAAATATATGGAAATTACCCAGAAAAGAAATGACAAAAACGACAGAACTAGCATACATTGGCAGGATATTAAAACATGTTATGAAGCCATTCCATATGTTCAGGAATTTAGAGGAAAATTGACATTATGATGAGAAAAATAGAAAATGTAAAAGAAGACCCAAATTGAACTTCTAGCGGTTGAAAAACACAATTTCTGAAATAAAAAATACATGAGGTAGGATTAACAGGATATTGGACAGTACAGAAAAAAAAACTAGTGAACTAGAAGTTATAGCAATAGAAACCATCAAAATGAAACCAAAAAAGGCTAAAGAAAGATGAGCATATGTGAGCTGTGGGACAATATCAAGCATTCTGAGCATGTTATTAGTCTCAGAAGGAAAAGTGAAGTGTAAGTGGTATCAGAAAAGAAGTTTGAAGAAATAATGATAGATTTTCCAAATTTGGGAACAAACTGACAGATCCAAGAAATTCAGCATACCCCAAGTAGAAGAGACACCACACTAAAAAGTATAATAATCAAGTTGCTGAAAATGAGTGATAAAGAGAAAAATAATAAAAGCAACTAGAGGAAAAGAGACATGTTATGTACTACAGGAACATAAGACAAAAAGTACATGTAGGCCAGAAGACAGTGTAGCTACATTTTTAAGGTACTGGAAAAAAAAAAAAAAAAAAAACCAAACCTGTCAACTTACATTCTATATGCAGCAAATATATCTTTCAAAAAAATACTTTTTTTCAGACAAATCCTGAGAGAATGCACCACCAGTGGACCGGTATTTTAAGAAATATTAGAGGATATTCTTGGGCGCCTGGGTAGGTCAGTGAGTTAAAGCCTTTGCCTTTGGCTCAGGTCATGATCTCAGGATCCTGGGATCGAGGCCGGCATCAGGTTCTCTGCTCAGCAGGGAGCCTGCTTCCTCCTCTCTCTCAGCCTGCCTTTATGCCTACTTGTGATCTCTCTCTCTCTCTGTCAAATAAATAAATAAAATCTTAAAAAAAAAAAAAAAAAGGATATTCTTCAGGCAGAAGGAAACTATGAGGTGGAAATTTCAGTCTATTCAAAGGAATGAAAAGCAGTGGAAATGCTGTTTTTTAATGTCTCTGTAAGACAATTGACTTGTTAAAGCAGAAACATATTGTGGAGTTTAAAATGTAAAATAATGACAGAACACAAAAGGGGGGAAGAGGAAGTACATACTACTCTGAGATTTTTACACAGTACATGAAGTGATATAACATTATATGAAGATAGACTATCATAAAGACCTATATTGTAAACCCTGGAGCAACCACTAAAAAATAAAAATAAAAAACAAAGAAGTATAGTTAATGGGCAAATAATGAAAATAAACTGGGGGAAAAAAACCCAAAGGAAGGCAGAAAAGAAGAAAAAAGAACAGATGGGACAGAGAAAAAAAGAGCATGATGGTACATTTAAACTCATCGATATCAATAATCACATTAAATGTGAACAATCAAATGCAGCATGCCCAATAGAAATATAATGTGAACCACATAGGTAAGTTTAAATTTTCTAGTAGTCACATTGGGAAAAGTAAAAAAGAAACAGGTAAGATTAATTTTTTTAAAAATTTCATTTTTTTGAGAGAGAAAGCATGAGCCGCCAGTAGGGGTCTGGCAGAGGGAGAGGGAGAAGCAGACTCCCCACTGAGCAGGGAGCCCGACATGGGGCTCCATCCCAGGACCCTGGGGTCACAACCTGAGCCGAAGACAGACACTTAACTGACTGAGCCACCCAGGCACCTCAGTAAAATTAATTTTAATGATATATTTTACTTAACACAATATATGTGTGTGTGTGTGTATATATACACATATATAATAAGTCATTTTGGCATGTAAAAAATATTACAGTTTATTTATTTTTAAGATTTTATTTATTTATTTGACAGAAACACAGTGAGAGGGGGAACACAAGCAGGGGCGGAGTGAGAGAGGATGAAGCAGTCTTCTCCCTGAGCAGGGAATCCAATGTGGGGCTCAATCCCAGGACTCCCGGGACCATGACCTGAGCCGAAGGCAGATAGGTGCTTAACGACAGAGCCACCCAGATGCCCCTAAAATTTTATTGAAGAGATATCTTACCTTTCCATTAAAGTGTAGTGCACATTTTCTACTTACAGTATATTTACCTTTATAGCACAATTCAGATTAGTCATGTTTCAAGTGCTCAGTAGTAACATTCAACTAGTGGCTACCATATTGGACAGTATAGCTTAAACATCCAGTTAAAAGGCAGAGCTTATCAGATTGGGTAAGAAAAAAAAATCTGTCTATAAGAAACCCATTTTATTTTATTTATTTGCTTATTTAGAAATTTCATGGGTTTATTTATTTATTTTTTAGTAACCTCTATACCCAACATGGGGCTCAAACACATGACCCTGAGATCCAAGAGTTGCATGTTCCTCCGAATGAGCCAGCCTGGCTCCCCAGGAAACCCATTTTAAATGTGAAGACACAGATAGGTTAAAAGTAAAAGGATAGAAAAAATATACTATGCAAAAACTAATCAACAGAGAGATGAAGTAACTATATTAGTATCATACCAAGTAGATTTCAGAGCAACGAATATTACCTGTGACAGACATTTTATAAGGGATAAGTTCTCCAAGAGGACTTAAGCTAAGTATGAACACACCTAGTAAGAGAAATTCAAAATATATGAAGCAAAACTTATAGAACTGTAAGGAGAAATAGACAAATCTGTAATTATCGTTGGAAGTTTTAACACCTTTCTCAACAATCAGTAGGAGAAATACAAAGTCCTTAAGGGTCTAGAAAGCCACAATAGGTAGATGGATCCCGTGTACCCAAATGCTTGTGGGGAGGAAACACTTCCTCCTCTAGACAGCACTAAATATACCCCATTCTGTGTGGAGATACAGGGTGATACTGCACTTCCAGTCTCTTCATTTTCCCTCCAGGACTCTGTCCTTCCTGTCATCCCTTACTACTAATTTACATGGATGAACTGGGAAAGTAGCAAGCAGACATGTCTTTTTTTTTTTTTCCTGGTTTTATTTTGCAAACCCTTGTTAATTATTGTCAGTTGTTCCCAAAATGCAAAAACATTAGACTGTTGAAATACTGTATTTCTGACTTTTTCCTAGCCAGGGAAATGTTGTAAGAAAAAGACTAATACTCTGTGGGGAGTGAAGGAATGCAGGAGGAAGTAAGGTGGAATCTATATAGCATACTGACTACACTGATGATCAAGCTAACAAGGCAAACCATTTCCTATTTTGTAAGTCTCATTTCTGAAAGGAAAGAGGTGTCTTTCATCTATTCTGCATCACAATAGCCTTGTGTATAAAGTATTCTTGCTTGATTGATAGTGGGAAAGTAAGAAGTAAAACTTAATAAGGGATATATCAAGGTCATCTGATTTTTATTATGGAATCAGCATCTGAAAAAGAGCACATAACTGTGTCTAGCATTCTTTCATAACAAAAATGGAAATGGGGAATTGGTAGTGGTAATAGCCTTCTGGTTATTTCCAAGGAGCCGTTAAATTTAAGTATTGCTCAGCCAAGAGAGGAAAGAGCTTGCAGAACATTAAGCCCAGCTAGACAAGACTAGCACAGGGAATAATTTTGTGTTAGGGAATAAAAGCTGATTCTTTAAGAAGGGGCAAATGTAACTAGACAAAATGAGATAAATTACTTAAGTGAATATGATGTGTCTGTTATATGCAATGTTCTCTTACATTGTAGAATAAAATGATCAGAATGGAAGTTTAGTGTTCCTAACATGACTCACTGGTAGATTCCACATCATTAGAGTTACCTCTTTGAAGTGTTTCTTTTAATAGAACTAGTCCTTTTGACAAACCAGGGATTTATGCAGGGTCACAGGGAAAATTGTAATTATAGTTGTCACAGCTCCATAAAAATAGGTGTTGCCTGCCTGTCTTTGTCTAAAACTTTGGCAGTGATTCTAATAATTTGTTACTTGAATTTCCATATGAGAAGAATCCTGGGTACATGTTCACAGTGAGAGATGTAATACACAGAGCTTATCTGAAGTCTACCTTCTATATTAATTAAGTTAACAAACTATAAAAATGATCCCTGAAAGTATAGTCTAGATCTTAGGAGTGAATGGTCTTCTGGCACCTACTGTTTAAGGGCTGTGCTTGGCTGGTCTTTTGGGCTTTGTGGTTAAGCTGCTGCCTTTTGGCTCAGGTCATGATCCCGGAGTCCTGGGATCCAGCCCCACACCAGGCTCCCTGCTCAGCTGGAGGCCTGCTTCTCCCTGTCTCACTCCCCCTGCTTGTGTTCCCTCTCTAGCTGTGTTTCTCTCTGTCAAATAAATAAATAAAATCTTTTTTTAAAAAAAATCAGAGCAGGGATGTCAAGGTGAAAACAGAGAAATAAAACAGGAAAAATGGCTTTTTCCCCACTGAAGCTTGTCTTGGTTTTACTTAGGAACACTGTTATACCCACAACTTTCAGAACATTTTTTCCCCAGAGCCAATTAGAAAGGTTCAGGAGCACGTGGGTGGCTCAGTGGGTTAAGTGTCTAACTCTTGGTTGCAGCTCAGGTAGGTGATCTCAGGGCTCTGAGATCCAGTAGCAGTATCAGGCTCCACATTCTGCAAGGAGTCTGTTGAAGATTCTCTCCCTTTGCCCTTCCCCCGAGTTGTATGCACACTCTCCTCTTCCTTTCTCAAATAAAATAAAAATACATCTTTAAAAAGAAGGGTCAGAGTGTAAAAATTGGGAAGGGTTAAGTAAAAGTTAAGATTTTACTGTTAGTGAGGTATTTTACTTCTAAAAGGATGAGAAAACCATAGTTTGGCTGGTTTACTGGGTGAGAAGGAAGATACAAATAGCAGTGGTCATTTATGTATTGTGGTAACATACAGGAAAAGGATTGAGTCCTTAGTTTAAAAACATTGTAGGCTTTTCTTTTAAAGAGAAACTTTTCCAGCTTCAGCCTGGCAGCTCTTCAGATAATTCACAAAGGAACAAGACACTATAAACAACAGTCCCCCTCCCCGCCCAAAAGCCCTGCATAGACAAGCAGGCGCTCGCTAGCTCGCGCTCGTGGGTAAGCTGTTAAGGCAACGGAAAGGGCAGCTCCTGAGGCCCTGGAGCTGCAGCAAGCAGACAGAAACGTGTGGGCCCCAGAAAGAGGGACAGGTGGACCAACCCTGGCAGCTGTTTCCAGATGCTGGTATATTGGCAAGACAAACAGCACAAGGCTAACTGACTACTTTTAGCTCCCTATTTGAATTCAAGATCTTTTGGAGCTAAGAAAGTCTTGTGTGCTAAAGGGCTCTCCCCATGGGAGGAGAGGGACCCTTGTCTTCACAAAATACAAGCAAATGCATATCACTGCTTCTCTTTCATCTTAAGCACTGTAATCCCTTCTCCCATTTCTTTTTCCTTCATCTTCAGCCCTCCTCTTGAGAGGACATGTGGGGTTCTTTTTGTTTTCTAACACCTAGCTTGTTTTTTTAGTAGGACTATGTCTTGGCCAAACTATGGCAATTTTCCCCATTTGGACAGAGTAATCGCAACACTGAGGAAGTTGGGATCTCAGTTCTGCCTCAGATGTCAGATTATATACATCCTCAGCTAATGGGGAGGACATTGAGGCCACCAAGCTCCCTCCGAGGGATGTAGGGGAAATGAAAAACAGCCTAGATCACTGCTTAGAGCTAATTAATAAACTGACTTTGGAGGAGGTCATTTCCCTGGCAGTGGAGAAACCTTGGTTGGAGGCAGAACTATGAAGTGATAGAAGAGAGGTTCTCAAAGGAAATAGATAATGTGTATCTTGATCATTAGGTCTCTGTTCTTCTTAAGATGGGTTGGTCTTTAGCTTTATAGTCCACACTCTCAAAATAGAAACATAAAAATAAGAAACGAAACAACCCAGGTTGTGTAAGTCTGTAACTTCATTGGCTTCTGGAACTCTTTCCTCCTAAAACAGAGGCAAATCATGGGTAGCATGCTACTTATTTATGTCATCCTTTCATACTAGGGTAATGATCTCAAAGGTGATGCCCCCCTGAAGGGCACCTAAAGGAGATATGTCTCCATAGCTTTCATGTGCATGTCTGTCTTTATCTTTCTGCCTAATTCGTTCTACTTTCTGCTTGAGTCTCTATTGCCTTTTATAGTATATGATTTTTGTCTGTCCCATGGAAGGTTTGGCTTACAGTGACTGATAGGTCGTTTGCCTATTCACTTCACCCCTTGGATTAAAGGGTTTAGCCTCATAACATAGCTAATATTGTGGGGTGAGCCGAATACCAGAGTAATCAATCCCTTCTTGCGGATTTTCTCTCACTAGAGGATGTAGTTTTATAGCCTAGAAATCTGTGCTTTTCGGGCAGGTCTTCCTGCATTCCTGGCTGCCTTTCACAAGCCTGGAATCTTCCTTTGGCACTATTATCCTTGGGGTCAGAGTTAGATTGAAAATCTTAGTTTGAGAAATCTGTGACCCTAATTATGTTTTGATTCATTATTACTATTTAAAATAACTGAACTCCAGTTGTCTGTTGGGCATCACGCTGGGCAGAGGATCAGCTGCACCCTAGGTCCTCTAGACCTGTTACGCCTGTTGCTCGGTCTTTAGGGATACAGGCAGAACAGTGTCTTTCTTCAGTCCTAGTCGTCTTCTCCACCCCCACCCTCAGAGCTTTGCTTCATGGCAAGTGTGGTTTCCCTGCAACTGCCGAGGCGTCCTCATCTATAGGCCCTTTCTCTAGTCTAGACCATGTTTCGGTGTGTTCCTGGCAGTGTTCCCTGCTGCCAACCCAGTATGTAGTTGCCTACTGTTGGGCAGTAGCTCACTGCTCTGGCATCTTAGTGTGTAAATATTTGTCAAAGGACAGGGGCGTTTTCCCATTCCCCAAAAAGCATTCTGAAAAATGTGCCTGTTTTCTTAGTCATATTTCCAAGATGTGGATCAGTTAGCCCATTCATTCCTTGCAGTTGACAGACACTGGCCCGGCCTCAGCTGGCCACATAAAGTAAGTATGCAGTAACTTCCGGCACAGTAACTTTCAGGCTTTAGTACCGAAGAGTCCTGGACCTAAAGGGACCATAGTTGACGTAGTCACTATTAGAGAATACATTGTTTTGTTAACAGAAAGAATCCTGTATCTTCCATATCAAGCATTTAAGTTTCTTAAACTCATACTTGATATTGGAGGCATATCTGGAATCAACAAAAAAGAGAAAGCTAACAATATAGATTCTGGAGGAAAGCTTGACTCTTTTTGTTTGTGTCTGAACTTTCAGGTCTCTTGTAGTGTAGGATTTTGTACGATATCCATGTCTGCCTCTGCAAAGGTGACAGTGCTGAGCTACTAGTCAGTTGAGAGGCATTCTTCCTAGTACAGTTGATGGTTTATCCTGTCACTCAGTTCTGCTTGAGACCAGAGCCAGTCACCTCTGCAAGCCGACTTATTAGGCTGAAAAGGCAGTCTTCAGTCATGGGGACAGTTTTCCGTCTGTGCAAATCCAGGTGACCCACATATAAGGACTGAATTGCTGGTCTTCGCTTGATTACACTAGACTGTGAGCTCAGGATTTATTTAAGTTGCTCATCCAGTCCCAGTAGATTAAAGTACCTCTAATGTGTCTTATCAAACTGTTTGGCTCCTTCCTATCCTTTTCTCTGAGTCTCGCTTTCTAGGTCCCCTTCCTCCTCCTCCTCATTTTTGGACCTAATCCTCAGTCTTCTACAGATCAGACCAGCATATGCACATATGGATCCTCAACCCCAGAAGATATCTGTAGATCTGTATAGCTATACCCTCCAGAATTTGATGTAGGGGCATGAGGTTTTGGGGTGTTGAAGTCTTTTTTTTTTTTTTTTTTTTAAGATTTTATTTATTTGACAGAGAGAAACACAGTGAGAGAGGGAACACAAGCAAGGGGGAGTGAGAGAGGGAGAAGCAGGCTTCCTGCCGAGCAGGGAGCTCAATGTGGGACTAGATCCCGGGTCTCCGGGATCATGACCTGAGCTGAAGGCAGTTGCTTAACCGCCTGAGCCACCCAGGCGCCCCTGGGTGTTGAAGTCTTAATTGATAAGGAAACAGTAACACATGCTGTGCACCACAGCAACTGCTTTTCCTTCATACAACACAACTCTTTTGAAAGGACCAAATATCTATTTTAATACATTTAATTTCTTCCCACAGATAATCAATTTCTACATGAATATGTTGATGGAGCGAAGTAAAGAGAAAGGATTGCCAAGTGTGCATGCATTTAATACCTTTTTTTTCACTAAGTTAAAAACGGCTGGTTATCAGGCAGTGAAACGTTGGACAAAGAAAGTGGATATATTTTCTGTTGACATTCTTTTGGTGCCCATTCACCTGGGAGTGCACTGGTGTCTTGCTGTGAGTACCTCTCTTACTTTTAATCAAATTTAAAAGAAATCTGCAGGATTATAGAATATACAGAGTAGTGAGTACTAATTCTACATTTTGTCATTTGCTAGAAATTGGATAGATCAGTGAACTTCCTCTCAAGGGTGGGAGATACTTTGACTTTGAAGAAAGTTATGGAATTTCCTTTTCTGGAAATATTTAAAAGGGAGTTGTAAGGTTGAACAGTCTCAAGACAAGGCATGGGGTGAAAAAGTGACTTCTTAATGATACTGCCAACTTAGATTCTCTGGCTTACTTTCTGCCCAATTATGACTTGTCTTGCATACTTGATAGTTTAATATTTTTTATGACTCTGAGAACATGTATACATTAATTTAATATATTAATAAAAATATAAAAGTTATCTCACAATCTATTTTGAATTACATTTGAAAAATTAAAGCCAAAGAGAAATTCTCCATATAAAGAAACAAACCGCTGACCATTTTACCATCTTTCTGAACCCCTCCGGAAATGATCTTGTTCATCTCACAGTGTCTAAAGGGTATTTGTGTCTTCACTTTTGCCCACATGGCAGATGGAGAACCTAAATACTAAAAAAAGATTTCAGGGCCATTAGTGAGGCCACGATAGTGCTATGTAAATAATCCTCTGTTCTTTCCTCTGCAGTTTAAGCATGGTATAATGCAAAATATCAGTCAAACTTGTCATGAAATCATTTCACAGAAAATCTGGCAAAAGGTTCCAAGTTCCAGGGAAGTGAAAGCTGAGAAACTATTTTTCTTATTTTATGAACACACAGATTTTTTTTTTTTATTACTAGGTTGTAGACTTTCGAAAGAAGAATATTACCTATTATGACTCTATGGGTGGCATAAACAATGAAGCCTGCAGGATCCTCCTGTAAGTAAGGAGTTGAAAACAAAAGAGTTTGGTGTTGGGCATATGTTGTTTTTCTAGCTGTTGAAGTCAGTTCTTTGATACCTTTATTGGGGTGATTATGATTAATAAAGGAAATCTTCACGTTGAGTAAGAATGGATATTTTATGTCCAAGTAAAAAAAAAGTAAGTAAAGTTAATAATATAATGCCCCCTTGGGGACAGCTGTTGTCCCAGTGCACTAAAATAATGAAGAGTCAGTATATACATGTAGACATAAAAACTACTTAGAAGTCATCTAATCCAGCCTGCTAATTTTTCAGATGAAGAAACCAAGACCCACAGAGGAGACTTTGAGATGCTCAGGTCCTACTAGTTAGTGGCTCAACTGGGAACCAGAATGCAGATCTCTTTATACCCCAACTGTTTGTTCTTTCCAAAATGCCTATTCCTCACTGTACCACTGTACCACTCTGGTGGCCAGGAGGAGGTAGGTTCCAGAATGGTGAACAGTTTGCACTTAAGAAGAGTGCTCTATATGAGGTATGCACTCATCAAATTGTGATTTGGATTTCACACAGGAGAGTCAAGACTATAAATAGTGAATAACTACCTTGATAATTGCTAGAGAAACCTTCTTCCATGAGGTTGAGTTCTAAAGGATCATATAAACCAAGGAAAAGAATCAAAACTCATTCCTCAGGAGGAACAATAGGTAGAGGGAACCTGGGTATCCAGAGGCAGAGGTCCTGTTTCCATTGGGTTGAGAGGGTGGGCATGAATTATGGGAGCTGCAGAGGAAGCTTAGCAGTCCAAAGATTCCCTTCCCAGTATTATACACTGTTTTGCTCAGAAGTGCAGTTGAAAACCCTTCCTAAGGATTGTTAACCTCATTCATAGGGTGGCAGCTGTCACCAGTGTCCCCCCAGCTCATCTTCTCTCCCAATACCTTTAGGCAATATCTGAAGCAAGAAAGCATTGATAAGAAGAGGAAAGAGTTTGATACCAATGGCTGGCAGCTCTTCAGCAAGAAAAGCCAGGTACATTTTATCTCATTGGGTGGAAATCCTGAGATTAGGGTATTTGGGGAAGATAGGGATTTATTGCTTGATTCTCAGGGACCTTCTGTCTTCGTTTTTTGGTTCATCAGGGAAGATAGAGTAATAAACTCTGTGGGAAAAACTGGGAATGTGTTTCTTATGTAGTACTGGGTTTTCTTTTTTTTTTAAGATTTTATTTATTTATTTGACAGAGAGATCACAAATAGGCAGAGAGGCAGGCAGAGAAAGAGGGGGAAGCAGGCTTCCCACTGAGCAGAGAGCCCGATGTGGGCCTCTATTCCAGGACCCTGAGATCATGATCTGAGCCAAAGGTAGAGGCTTAACCCACTGAGCCACCCAGATGCCCCAGAACTGGGTTTTCTGAATGCCCAGCTATTTTACTGAGCTTTTCACTGCTGTGAGAAATGGTTACTGATTGGCCCTTGTGGGAGGGACTTGTCTGTTCATCCTGAGGTGTCATGGAAGACTAAGATAGTCTCCTGTGTGGTTGATACTAAGATTAATACTAATATGAAGACCTGACTGAGATGCTGTATTTTTTTTCTCTGAGCCGGTATTGTTCTGGTTGGGTACTTAGGGTCACCTCTTCAGAATTCAGGGAAACCTGTAACATTTCTATCCTTTGGTTCTTACTTATAATCTAATATAAAGGAAAGAAGCTTGGACAGATGTCACCTTTTTGTGGCTTTTGATCTTTTAGGAAATTCCACAGCAGATGAATGGAAGCGACTGTGGCATGTTTGCTTGCAAATATGCTGACTGCATTACCAAAGACAGACCAATCAACTTCACACAGGTGAGCTGAGCCTTCAGGAAGGAGCCCCGTGACCACCCTGTCTCTAGGATGCCCAATAGATGTTTTTTCCTCTACCTGCTCTGCCGGGCGGACTCTGCCTAAGGTTCATAACACTGGTGGTTACCGCACAGACTACATCACAGGAAATAGGATAGTGATAGGCTACATGCTGGGTTCCCTTATATCACATCCTGTAGTCAAGGAATATTGGAGGGAGTCTTCTCTGCCCCTTTCCCCCACTTACCTCAAATCCTGTAAGAAACCGAGAACTGGGAACAGCAAGTTTTCTTCATTTTCTCTTCATTTGGTTAGCAGTCAGGTTCTGGAACAGGCCACACCTTATACTCCTAGTGTAATTTGTCATGCTGCCCCCCTCTGCCCCTCACTTGATGCAGCTGATCAGTCTTCTCTTAGTTCATGATTATTTATTTCTGTCCATGTCATCCTTCAGAGACCAAAGTGGATTGAGACTGGAGATTATGGTTTGTGTCCTCCACTTTAAATTAATGGCTTTGCCAGACTTTTCCACCATAGTGCTTGTGTGGAGCTGACTCTTGCAGTTCCATTACTCTTCCCCTAAAAAGTAAGTTTCTGATTTTCAGGCCTTAAATCTCCTATCATCTGAAAAGTTAACTTAGAAGACTTGATAGACACCATCCTCATAATTTTTGGAGACATTTGGGTGTAGCATCGGGACTCCTGGTGATGCCCAATATTGTAAGGCCACAATAAGAGAAAATAGCAGTAGAGATAGCAATGGAAAACAATAGAAAAATATTACATGTAATCAAGAATTGAGCAATTTGATATACCAGAAATGCATCTGAAACTGTTTTAATTGAAAACCTTAAGAAGGAAAGGAGTATTGGGTCTGGATAAAAGCAATGAAAAAATTAAGGGTATCTCTGTGTCCCTACAGCAACACATGCCATATTTCCGGAAGCGGATGGTCTGGGAGATTCTCCACCGAAAGCTTTTATGAAGACTGTCTCAGTTAGCCGACATTGACCTTGTGGGGGACCAGCTCTTTGCTGTCTACAGCCAGAGACCTTGGAAACAGCTGCTCCCACCCCTCTGTTCTTGTAAAGCCCTTGATCCTGGACCAGGCCCTGGCGAGATGCATTCACAAGCACATCTGCCTTTCCTTTTGTATCTCAGATACTATTTTTGCAAAGAAACTTTGGTGCTGTGAAAGGGGTGAGGGACATCCCTAAGCTGAAGAGAGAGACTGCTTTTCACTTCTTCAGTTCTGCCATCTTGTTTTCAAAGGGCTCCAGCCTCACTCAGTCCCTATTTCAGGGGCCGAGAGAAGCTTGGACAGACTCTTGGTTTCATATAAACTCTTGTTGTTAGGCCTTACTAAGAGGTAGGAAAGGGCTTGGGCAAAAAAAAGGTAGGGATGAAAACCACCAGCATATACTCGCACACATACATATATGCAGGATTTTAAGATGTGTTGTCAGGAAAGTGACTGTAAACTGGACTTTGGGTCACATGCGTAGGTCCCTCCTCCAGGACTTCCCTATTTATATGCCTCCTTGTGAGATCCATCTGCTTCTGTACAAGGCTGTTTTATCATCTGTAGCTTCCTCCCATCCTGAGGCACAACACATGAACCCTGGGGGGACCCCAAAGTACCAGGCAGTTCTTTTCTTTAAAGCAGGGGTTTGCATGTGCTCACAACACATGATACAGAGAAGACCCACCCAGGGAGCAGTTCAATGGGGTAGCCAAGGCCCCACTTTTACTGCCGCCTACTTCTGACCAAGAAGAAGGACCTCAGTCTTTAGCATAAAATTCCAGCATTGGATGAATGCAGTTCTAGTTTGGTCTGTGGCTAGTTAGTTTAAATGTTTCTAACCACAGAGAATTTAAAATATATATATATATTGCACAGGGATATGTGTTTTTTTTTAGAAGGCTGAATGTGTTCACCACTTTAGCCTCTAGGTTTATTTCCATTTTCCAAATTTAGCTCTAGCACGCACAGATCCCAGCCCCTATGTGTAGGGTGTTTGTGGGCTTCCTAACAATATTTTGAGGCCTGGAAGAACTTTGGCTTAGGGGTAAAAGTTATGGAGGGAGGCAAGATTTTCAACTGGAAAACAGGTGGAATTTGGACTGATCAACTTGAGACTAAGAAACTGCTGTTCCTTCTGTTCTTTCTAGCATCTCCCCCACACTCTGAGCGCTCCTCAGGCTAGATAGTGAAACGATCCAATGCCAGTGTCATTTTGTACTTAAGTTCCAAAATAGGAACGTTTTATACTTTTTTCTGTATTGTAATAGGTAGTTTTGTATGAAATATTTTCTCTTCTTCCCTTGTACCCCATCCTTTCCAACATTGTGCTTTCTCTCTGGGCTTATTTGAAAATTTTACTCTGTTTTATACCAAGCTTGTTTAGTACATTTTTCTATGTTTTACCACAGGTTACAATTTGAAAAGAAAACTATTTTTTTTAAATATTCCATTGTTAACTGAATGTTACTGTTTCCACTCCAGCAACCAGATGTCCTACCTTTTTCATAATTGCCTGCCTTTTTGGGGAAGACCACCATTCATTTGTTTTCTTTTCTTTTTTCTTTTTCTTTTCTTTTTTGTTTTCTTTTTCTCTTCTTCTTTCTTTCTTTCTGAAATAAATAGCTTTCTATTTATGAATTGCTGAGACATTTCACATTCTGTTTTAGAAAGCTACAGTGTGAAGGCCTATTGTAGGACTCCTGCACATGGATTCTTAGTACTTAATGTATTTCAATGACAACTTGAAAGGTTACGGTAGTATGGCATAGATTTGACTATGAATCAAAAGACCTGAGTTTTTCAGGTGCTCTTATTATTATCTGAGGGGGACTCAGAACAAGATAGTTGTCTGTATTTATTGTTTGTCCATTTAGATAACAACATCTGTCTTACCTTTCTCACAGACTTTTTGTATAGACCAAAGCAGCAAATGTTTATTGCTATGTATAACAGAAAATGAAACATGCGACAAAAGCACTTTGAAAAATATATAAGGAATTGTTGAGCCTGTCTGAACGTGGACCCCCTTTCTGACCAGTGCATTTCTGTACAAGGCGAAGTTAGTAATCCTGAGACCACCCTACGTGGGTGGACCAAGCTGAGACATGGGTTGTGGCCCAGCATGGCTCATTGGGAACCAAATATAGACTTCTGTAGTGGGCCATTTTTCCAGAGAACTAGCCAACAAATTCAGGACTAGCATCTGGGAACTTAGTGTCTCCTTCATTGAATGGTGGGCTTTGAAATGACCAGTTAGGAGAGAAAGAGGTTTCTGCATTCCATAGCCAAGGACATGCTACCAGTATCTTAAACTACTTTAAACTAAAGCCTCTTGCTTTCCTTTTCTTCTGTTTTTCCTTCTTTCCTGTGTTCAGTGCTCATAATCACCTACCTTCCCTTAAAAAGTAGGCTTGAGGGATGAAGAATTCTATTTAGAGACAGAGCCTTCAACAGGAACCACAGTCCCACCAATCACTCCTAGACCCTGTATGGAGAAAATGAGAACATTTGAGAATACATGGTTCAAAGCATGGAAGTTAGTTCTGTCCCATTTGTTGCCAGGGACCAACTGTTGCTCCTGGGACTCCCATTTGGGGTTGGATATAAGAGTACTTTTCCTTCTTCCTTTTCCCTCTTGGAGACATTGTAGAAATTGACTCCACTGTATATGAGGTGGTTCATACTTCCTCTGGTATGGTATCAGCTCTTCTTTAGCTCATGTAATTGTGAACCAGCATCTTCTACCAACCGCCCTTAGCAATGTTAGCCCCACGTTTTAGTGCCCTGGGGCAGAAACGTAACCTGAAAAAGTACTGCCATCAACCCCATCCCATAGTCTGTCCATCACCACCCAGTTTTACATGGCTTATAAAAGGCCTAAGGAGAGGGAGAGGATTCACTTAAGAATCCCAGTGTTTTTAATGTTTCAGCTTCTGGTCCTTCTATACCATTCCTCCAGCTCTCAAATATGTCTTGCCAGAGTAAGAGAGAGAGAGACTACTGACACTTGGACTTTGTCTTCTCTCTTGCTCCACAGGGATGAGCCAGGGCGAGGTGGAATATAGAATCTCATGCCCTGTAGTTGACTCTGACAGGCTGAGCTCCTGGAAAAGTTACTGTATTTCCCTGCCCAAAAGGAATCTACCCATAGTTTCAAATTCATCCTAAAATGTAGGGTCAGCCCAGCATCTTTTCTTAGAGCCTAGAGCCTTATTTCACCTGTGCTGAATCCTGACCTCTAGTAATAAAGTCCATGATTATCATTCCCAGCTTTGGAAGTGAAGAGGGGCATAAGGGTATATGGGGTCATACTGGTCACCCACTAAGATAAGGGAGAACTTACACATGAATCTCCTGTGGGATAGAAAAGAGAAACGTAAAGGCTTTGAGCCAGAAGATAAACCTTGAAATAATAGTATAGGCTGCCTCTCTGGGCTGTCCGGGATAGGACAAGAATAATTCTCATTGTGAGTGTTTGGACCAGATATCTAGGGTCTTGTCAGAGTCTAAGATTCTGAAATGTGGAGGGCCATGATCCTGCTTGGAATAGAATTCAGTCAAGGTAGGGATTCAAAAAGTTCAAGTTTAAGGCCAGTGTTAATATGGCTTGGTCTTAAAATTAAGATCCAGGTCAGAGTCTTACCCTAATGGGACAGATCGTAGCTGTTGACTTCGCCATTCTCAGCTGACAAGTAGCCCTCAACTGCCTGACTCCTGAAGATTGTCCTTCCACTTCACTGAGCATCAGTGTCTGGAAGGGAAAGTGTGGGAAAGAGATGTACAAGGAACCCAGAGTCTTCAGTCTGTGGGGCACACTTCATTCAGTTAACTCCTGTGTTTCTTTCACAAGTACCTCCGGAGCACCCATACCCAAATCCCATCTCCGTGAAGACTTCCCTAATCATGTTATCTTAAAATCTCTTATCTGGGGGCGCCTGAGTGGCTCAGTTGGTTAAGCGACTGCCTTCGGCTCAGGTCATGATTCCGGGTCTCCAGGATCAAGTCCCACATCGGGCTCCCTGCTCAGCGGGAAATCTGCTTCTCCCTCTCTCACTCCGCCTGCTTGTGTTCCCTCTCTTGCTGTGTTTCTCTCTGTCAAATAAATACATAAAATCTTTTTTTTAAAAAAAATCTCTTATCTGGACAGCTCTAGCCCTTTTTTTCCCTAAGATTCTATTTATTTGACAGAGGGAGAGAGCACAAGCAGGGGGAGTGGCAACAGAGAGAGGAAGAAGCAGGCTTCCCGAGGAGCAGGGAGCCTGATGTGGGGCTCGATCCCAGGACCCTGGTGCCCCAGTTGTAGCCCTTATAATCAGAAAATGTTATAACTCCATATTTGTAATTTGCCTTTTACATCAGGGATGGACTGAGACCTGTCACCACAGAGGGCAGGTGAAAGATCTGGTGCTTTTTCTCCAAACTAGGAGTGCAGGGTGCTTCTCTGGCTGGCCAGTGAGGTGTAGGGGTGACTGCATTAAACATCAATTGAGAAGACAATATTTTGAGGGTTGGGGAAGGAGGACTGCTATGGCAGCCTGCCGTGGGGCTGCAACTCCTTTGTGGTCCCAAACATGCCCACTCTGCCCTTAGACATCTTCCTTGGCAGTTTAGCCTGCCCTTCCGGGACCTTGGTCTCTTTCCCAAGTAGCTAATCATATTATTTTTTTTTTCCTAACCACACATCTTTCTAGTCTGCTCCATCTTTTTTATTTCCAGTGCTATTGTATATCCCTTGTGGACTGAGACTGAGTCCCTTTCTGCCTTGTCCTTTAAATGGACCATTTTACATACTGCATGTGTCTTGTCTGTTAGCCAGAGCTAAGTTCCTGGAGGGCATTTGCCTCATCTGGTATCTGGGGAACCCCTTACACTGGGTGTTTAATAAGCAAGAGTTTAACTGGGCTTGGGGGCCCTGGAGGGTGGAGTGAAAAGATGGTTTGACCAAGGAAACAAAAATCACCTGTCCTCAAGGACCTTCAACTTGAACTAACTTGCAGACTAGGCAGACACCGAGTAATGGACCTTATCAATAAGGCTGACTCAGGCACACGGTCCAGTAGGAAACTGGAAGTGAATGATGGAGGGACAGAGGTAGAGATAAGTCAGGGATGATGTTGCATTTATCTACCTGTGTGTAACTCTCTCCCTAGTTCTTAAAAGTCAATTTATTTAAAATAAATTCTGTGGATTTTGCTCTCTTGCTTTGACTGGAAACTCCCTGGTTTAAAAAAAAAAAAAAAAAAGGACTTGGTAGTGTTTGTCTCTCTAAGACTGTCTCTCTGTCTCTTTGACTGTTTATTCTGTCTCTGCGTCTATGTCTCCTGATCCAAGTGGGACCAGTGATTGGATTCTCAGTGTGGTCTGGATTCCTGAATCCACCCCTTAACCAAGAGTCTGAATACTGTTCATTCATTCATTTCATTCCACATACCTGGAATTGAAGCCTGGAACGCAAATAACATGCAAATCCACAGCTCCCTGGTACTTTTTAAAATCAGACCTGTCTGTAGAGCTAGCCAGAGGGCCCTCCTGAGCCAAACACACCAGCCAGGACTTCCAGTCCACTCTGCTAACAGCATCCCTTGTCTCCTTACCCCTCTCCTACACCCCTTCCTCCTCTCAGTCTAACTTCTCTGTGAAGCTCACACTCCAGGGAATAAAGCATAAGAAAGCACCAGCTTCTGAAAAATCTTCCAGTATGTTGGTGAAATGATTTTATCTGTTTGAGTTAGAAGAGTCCCTTTTGTCCCAGGACATTCTTGAGTTCTAATATTTTTCTAGGCATGGTTAAGATTTTTCAGCCATTTGAAAATGGTTTGAGTGAGGAGGGAAAGCTTTAAGCCATTCTTATTTTCTGATTCTGATAATGTGGTTAAATATAGCTGAGGACTGCCTGGGTCTGCATGTCCGTCACCAGAAAGAAGACTCCTTCCAAGTGGGACCCGGACTGGATTGTGAGTTAGCCTCTATCTCCAGCTGCTCCTGGGGGGCCTGGTATGGTCCTGCACTGCAGAAGTTACAAAGGGCCAAGGGGCAGGGAGGAAGGTGGGGAGGCTTGTCCTGTTCCTCAAGGAATTCATGTTCCAGACACTCGTCTGAACTCCAGGGAGCCCATGGGGGCTCTATCTTTTGCTTCCTTGTGGACCTGTGCTCCATTCCCCATCAGCCCATCACAAGCCAGTGAACTCTGCCTACAGTGGCCTACGGGGCCCTGTCCCTCCAACAACTTGCCTTCTCACTCAGCCCAGGCTTACTGGGTCTCAACCACCACAGGGTCCTTGGTGTTTGTCTAACAAACCCAGCCCGGGCTTACTGGGTCTCAACCACACAGGGTCCTTGGTGTTTGTCTAACAAACCCAACTTGCTTCCATCTCACGGGGTTTCTACTTCCTGTTTCCTGTGTCTGGAAGGCTTTTCCCAGGATCTCCTCCTGACCCACTCCCTCACCACCTCTGGGCTCTGGTGCAGTGTCACCCCCACACTAAGTCTCACACTCCCTAGCTCTGTTACCTTTATTTCTTCTCTGTAGCATTTCATACCTGACTATATTGTTTATAATGTGGGAAACAAACAATTAAATTGCCTTACACTTAAAGCTCGTAGACAAGTCCTTGAAACAGGCTGAGTGACCTTCCTATGGGGGCTCAGTTGCCTTGATGTTGACACTTTGCTAAGGGCAAAACCAATCAGCCTGACTCCTCAGGATCCTGGGAGTCTACTTTAACATATAAAAATTCCTTTGAAAACTTCCTTTATTTCTAAGCCCCAAGATAATGTGTTAGCAATCATTCTCCAAGCATATGGCCCATTGATATACAGCCAAAGGGGTCTCATGACTGAGTTTTTAACTAACAGTAATAAACGACATTGTCCTAACGGTTGCTAGCCCCCTCAGGATCCTTGAAACCTTGTTTCCAAAATACTATGGAGGCTTGTGCCTTGTAGCCCCCTCCCAACTTGAGTCTATAATCTGTCACCTGTCACAACCCCAATACAGCTCCTTATGCCCACAGGTCCTGTCCCCATGCTTTAATAAAACTACCGTTTTGTACCATAGACGTCTGAAGCTTCTTGGCCATCAGCTTTGAACCCCAACATCTCTATACCAATTGACTCGATGTGTTTTGTCTCTCACTAAAATTCTCTTCATTCTGTGTCCTAGGTGCTGATGCTTCCCTTTTTGCCAGCCTCCCCCCGATTCAGGTCCTCACCTTGGGTCTGTTTTACACTGTATTCCACCCTGGATCCCTGGCTTCAAATGTGTCAGCCACTTAGCACTTAGAGCTATCTTCTAATAATATTAACAGTAAGAAGAAGAATTTATTGAGCCCCTGGTCTTAGCCTTTTGTGAAGAACATTTATATACATTACCTCATTTAGTCACAAGTGTATGATGTAGGTACTATTCCTTATCCCCATTTCTCAGATGAGGAAATGAGCTTAGGGACTGAATAAGCCCAAAGTCTCAGACTGTCAGTTATAGGAACAGGGACTTCAAGCCAAGAACATGTGTCTCCAAAGCCACTAAAAGCCCCATGAGCTACTGCTTCCATATGGCCAACATGGTTTCATCTCAAGACAGGGCGATCACGTGACCCGGATATCATGGGGGCTCTATCAGTGTGAAACCAAAGAAAACCTTCCATGAGGTCAGCACAGGCTATCCCTTCCTCTTTTGTCTCAGGAGCAGGATTGATATCCTTGTCTCTTCACCTTAGATTGGAAGGTCAAGGGGAATGGTGGGGTCCCTCTGCCTTAGGATTCATTTCCTCTTGGCTTCTCCAGAAAGGGGTACCAAGGAATTCCCTTCACCTTTCTCCAACTTTCTTGTGTCACCTTTCTCCAACTGTCTTGTGTTTCCTACTTTTGTCTCCAATTCTGGGCTGCCCACATTAGCAAAATTTCCTTTGAGGCCTCTATTTTTAACCTAGAAAAGGGGAGGGCTAAGGATGGGAGGGTGGTGAGGAGGGAGATACTGATAACAAGCAGAGTTCATCCCCACAGGAGCTCAGGAATCAAGGGTGTGTATTAGGGACATTTGGGGACATTTGCCGTTCTCCACTGTGTTCCATTTTTTTCTTTTCACTTCTTACTGTGTCTCCTGCTCTGTCCCTTCAGTGTGGAGTTTCCGCTGCCATTCCAACTGGTTTGAGAATCTCAGGAATGCGTAGCCCTGTGCCCTCCTGCTCTCCCCCACCCCCACCTTACAGAGCGCCCCTGTAGAGGTGGAACTTAGTTCAAGCTAGAGGCCAAGGGGGGAGGATCCTGCTCTTTTACTGGAAAAGAAAGACAACACACACTCAACCCTTCCTCCCACCCTCTCTCTGATTTCTTCCCCAAAATCAGTCTGCCTTGAGCTTCCTCTTAAACAGACTGGCCTTTCCCACCCTCACCCCTCACCGGGCCTCTCTTGATGGTAATTACTCCTAATTGTTTTCTCTTGGCTCAGGAGGCCTTTCATTGCGGGCCCTGAGGGCCCTGAGCCAACAGTTCTGTGTCCACTCAACTCAGACTACAGGGAAGCCTCTTTGGGTCTCAAAACCCAGGCTTTCTAGACCTAATTCTGAGGGCAGCTTTGACCATGGATGTGCTGTAAGGAAAGGCTGCTGCCTGACCTCTCTCAAGGCAGATTGCTGCAAGAGATAGTGATCGAACTTCAGGAGCATGTTCCAGTAGCAAGGCCCCTGGAGAAGCTCTAAACATTTCCTTCCACATAGAGCTCAGCAGCAGAGACGCTTTATTGGGCCTAGCCTGGCGGACGAGACTCCTGAGTGGTGTCTCTGAGCCCTGCAGCTGGGGTCTTGGTGATGTGGAATTCCCCATCTTTTTTTTTTTTTTTTTTTTTTTTTATTGTTACTAAATTTTTTTTTCCAGTGTTTCAAGATTCATTCCCCATTCCCCACACCCAGTGCTCCCCGCTTTAGGTGTCCCCAGTACCCACCACCAGGCTCTCCCATCCCTCCACCCCCCTCCCTCCAAGTCTGGAATTCCCCATCTTAACAGCCACGCTCTTTCTCCACCAGAGGACCCGCCCCCACCGCCCACCCCCAGGAACCCCAGCCCCTTACACCACCCTGTGCCAATGAGGTGAGGAGGCCTTTTGCCAGAACCTGAGATGAGACTATCACAGTCATACATATACACACATGCTCGAACACAGGTAAGCATGGAGGCCTTGTGTTGCTCCCTCCTGGTGCCCCCAGCTTCTGGATCAACACCAAGGTAACTGGTAGTAGGAGGGAGGATGAGGGGGAAGAAGGGGGACTGGATGGTGGGGGTGGACATAGACTGCCCCTTTTTCCCTCAGTAGGGCTGCTGACCCCGATTCACTCTATCCCCAGAGGAAGGTCCTTATTGGTCTAGGGCTCTTGAGAATCCTATATGCCCCTTAGAAAAGGGTTTGGGAATGTTAGAATAGGATGTAGAAGTCTTTAATTATTTCAAAAATACAAAGTACCTACTATATGCCAGGTCCCTGTGTTAGGTGCTGGAAATGTCCTCAATCTCCCAGTCCAAGTACATAACACTTTGGTCTAGTCCCAGCCTAAAACATTTTGTCCCCAGGCCCTGTTCCTGGCACCACCACCATCAACCTGAGCCTCATTTCTCCCCACCCTCCAAACCTCCCTGACCCATTGTTACTTTGCTCAGCTGCAGAGCACGTTTTCTAGTGAGCACAGAAGCCTCTGCAAGAAGGGGCCTGAGCAAGAGACAAGAGCATGGAGAAGAGGCTAGTTTCACTTAACCCCAGACCTCCAGGGGAGTCTCAAAGATGTGCTATAAAGGGTCTGGGCTCAGAGATTTCCTTTAGACTCGGGGGTAAGATGGCTGTGCCTTTTAGACCTAAGTTTCTCCTTCCTTCCTTCCCATGACTGGACCAAGGAATCAAATTAGGTTTGGGTTGGGTTTTTTCCTTTATTTTTTATTTTGATTCTAAGTAGGCTTTATGCCCAATGTGGGACTTGAACTCACAACCCCAAGTCACATGTTTTACCTACTGAACCAGTCAGGCATCCCCCCACCCCCCTGCCAAATTAGGTTTCTATCAGAATATCTACTTGGGTCTAAGAGTCTTCATTTATTTATTTATCAATCCACCCATCTACACATTTGCTTATCTATCCATCTATCTATTTAACTCTTCACTCATTTATTCTTTTAGGACCTACTCTGTGCCAGGCACTGGGAAGAGAGGGATGAATATGGTATGGTTGGTCTCTGTGGGCCTATTCTTTGGTCCCCAGGATATATCTCTGTATCTCTCTGCTGCCTCAGAAGCCAGATCTCCCTTCTCCCGTCACATGGGGTGCCAGACTCCAGCTGAGGAGGTCTCCCAATAGGTAACGAGGAGTCCTAAACCAGAGGCCACTGGTAATCAGACCCCATCAGGGGAAGGGGGGGGCAGGCTAGTGGTTGGAGGGATGAGGAAGGCACCCGGCCAGGCCACTGAGCCCATCACTGTGGTTTGGCTTCCTTTGGTGAAAAATAGCCAGTTTGGACAAGTGTCTCCCTGTGTCCTGAGCTCTGGGTTGCTCCCAGACAGGAGTTGCTCCATTAAACAAACCACAGCCAAGGGCAACAGGGGCCCAGAGAGGACTAGAAGGGGGAGTGGGAACATGGGGCTTATGACAGGACTTGAGCCAAGCCTGTCCATCCTTTGCATAATGGTGCAAGGCAGACCTGCTTGGTGGGTTGGAGGTATAAGCATGCATCACGGGAGCTGCAGGTGAGACCAGAAAGAGAAGCCAAACCCAGACTCAAGACAAAGACAAATACACAGACCACGTCACTGAGACAGCCACAGAGGTAAATCGGGTCAGCAATCTAAAATCTGTTTTAGGGCATTAGCTGAACATTCTTTACCCCAGAGTACCCAGATAGGTAACAGGAGGTTAGCAACAGGGTTGAGAATAGGTTATGACAGTCCCAGGGAGGATGTGTGTGTACCTTATTCATGTATGAGTTTATAATTTCTTTCTTCTATGTCTTCTACTCCATTCTAAAATCAGAAGGACTCTGAGTGGTTTGGGCTTCTCCTGGCCTCTCCTCCCCTTTCCACATGTGGCTGAGAGCGAGTTAATAGGACCTGTAAACACAGAGGCTCACACAGCCGTGAAGACAGAGGCCCATTCATACCAGGACACTGCGGCACCTCTCCCCCAGGCTGGCCTGCGGTCCCACTCCTATGGCACCAACACACACAAGTGAGAGACGTGCACCTTTGCACATGCAGCCTTGCTCTGGAGCACACACATACAAAGCCACACTCAAGCTCTGTTAACCCTTTACTACCACCTGCAGGGCCTCTGGGCTCTTGGTACAAACTCTGGCTTGGCCTTGCTCAATCCCTTTTACCCAGCTTAGGATCCACCTGAGTTAACCCTTGAACAACCTCCTTGGGACCCCAAGGAGCCCACCGTGGGCTTGCAAAGCCTCCCAGTACCCAAGAGGGGGAGTGAACACAACCTCAATTAAAGAATAAATGGAGGCATTTCTTTGAAGAGCAAGGACTGTTATAGTCTGGGTTCAAGTCACAACTATGCCGCCTGCAAGCTGTGGGTCCTCACACAAACTCTTTCACCCCTCTGAACAGTGAGATAAGTAGAGGTAAACCTGAGGTCCACAGATAAACCTGCAGAAATTGTATGCAAAACATGTAGAAGTCTACATTTTGATGGAGCGAGGTTTCAGAAATTTAGCCATTTCATATACCCACTGAACCCCCTCAAAACTTAAAAATCATGAACTTATTTTTTTATCATTTTATTATTTTTTCATCATGAGAAGTGTACTCTCTAATCTCCATCCCCTATTTTACCCACCCCCCCACCCAGCTCCCCTCCAGTAACCATCAGGTTTGTTCTCTAGAGGTAAGAGTCTCCTTCTTGGTTTGTCTCTCTCTTTTCTTTTTCCTTTACTTGTTTGTTTGTTTGTTTGTTTTCTTAAATTCCACGTATGAGTAAGATCATATGGTATTTGTCTTTCTCTGACTCATTTTACTTAGTATTATACTCTCCAGCTCCATTCATGTTGTTGCAAATGATAAGATTTCATTCTTTTTTACAGTGGACTAATATTCCATTGTATATATGCACCATCTCTTCCTTATCCGTTCATCTATCGACGGACACTTGGGCTGCTTCCATAGTTGGGCTATTGTAAATAATGCTGCTGTAAGCATAGAGGTGCTTTGAATTAGTGTTTTTGTATTTGGGGCTCAATATCCAGGAGTGGGATTACTGTGTCACTTGCAGGGTAGCTCTATTTTTAACTTTCTGAGGAACCTCCATACTCTTCCATAGTGGCAGCACCGGTTTGCATTCCCACCAACAGCACCAGCGGAGCCAGTGAACTTCTTGAATATTCCAAGAGTCTATATGAGTTGAGTGTAGGTGACACAGACGTGGCCACTGAAAATCCACTCATTCATCTAAGGTCAGTGTCAACCTCACCCTGTACCTAGTGCCTGAAGTTTTCTCACATGACTCCCGCTCCTTGGGGAACCTTATCACATCCATGAAGAGCCCAGCTCAGGCTGAGCTGAGGCTTTCTCACCTGATGGGGTCAGACTGGGGTTAGACTTGAGGATCAAGCCCAGTAGGGGTCAAAAGGAAAGAAAGAATGAGGATAGATATTAAGAATAATAATCATGATACTGATGTCTACTGAGTGCTTACCATGTGCTAGGCCTTGTATAACCAATCAATGCAGTGAATAATATTATTATTCCCATTTTACAGAGGAGAAAATAAGTTCAGTTGAAATTATCACTTGTTCAGGATCACTTGTTGAGTAAAGGGTAGAAACTAACACTGGAAGCAAGTCTGTTTGACTCCAAAGTCTTTTAAAAGAGAAGGAATGAGAGGGAATCAAGGGGATGTCCCCATCTCTGGTGACATTTCAGGTGAATTGAGTACCTCACTGCAGCATTTGGGGCACAAAACCGCATCAGAAATCCCCTTTGGGGAGAAGGAGCCAGAGCCAGTCCTCTGCCTAAGCCACATCTTTGGGGGTATGAGGGCAGTGAGCAGGCTGGGCCCAAGGCATTGGCTCTTTAGGGCTCTCGCCCGGTCTCAAAGGCCTCTTTGTTCACTGCTCCGGACTTCTACAAAGAACTCTCCATCCCAGGGTCCTTAGGGACCTTGGCCTGCTCCACCAGCATATGAGGGTCTTCAGCCCCTCCCACCCTCAGCCAGAGAATAGCTAGCCCCCATGATGCCAGGAGGTCTCTAAAAGGGTGGGCGGCTCAGGGACCAGGGCAGGACTGCTAGGGAGAGGAGGAGGGTTGGAGGGACTGGGTCAAGGAGAATGAGAGTCAAGGGGCTGCTTGTCAGCTGCTCCCAAACAAACACATTTTACTTCTTTTGAGGCAAAGAATCAAAGAGTTACTAGCTGTTTGTTTTTATGTTACTTAAAAGAGTTTTGCATTCTTGCCAATTGCTGTTAAAGAGCTCAAAAATTCCCGCAACTTCATCTTCCCACAATCCTTCCCATTGCCCACCCCCCCAGCCTCTGCAGTATCCAAGAGAGCACAGAAAGGGGCACCCTGGCTGGCTCAGTCAGTGGAGTATGCTACGCTTGATCTCGGGGTCATGAGTACAAGTCCCATGTTGGACATAAAACTCACTGAAAAAACTCACTGAAAAAAGAGCAGGGAGAGTGGGAAAAATATTCCAGTTGGGTTCTTGATGGATACCCTTGCACTTAATTCCAGCTCCCTTGTCCCCGGACTAGACTCTGGAAGGAACGAAAAACATAGGAAGGAGCCCTGGTCCCAACGAGCTCTGGGGGATGGGGTTGAGCCCCTGAGGTGGGGGACTCAGGAGGAATCTCCAACTTTTTTCCTTGTTCCCCTGCTGGACATTCCTAACACGCCCCTCTGCCATTCTCACTCTTTTTGCCCTGCCCCTTCTGTATTTAGACTGCCTCCTGCCTGAGGGTGAAGATGGTGAAAATGGTGGTCATTGTTGCACTTCCAGAGCCCAAGAAGAGTATGACTTACAGCTCTGCCAGAGCTGTCTCTGTGGTCTTGTTTCCTTGCCTCTCCTTGCAAGGGACAGCATGAGCTGTTCCCAGACAGCCTCGTTCCTCCTCACTCATGGAACACCTCCTTCAGGTGCCCCGGTCTCTGCTTGGGTCACTTCCTACTCCAGCACAGGCATCTTCCCAGCCTGGTAGCCTGGCCCAATTTCACAGACAATTCCAGAGATTTCCTCTCAGGGCAGAGCAGTGTGGGGGCCCAGGGACCTGAGGTTGGCCAAAGGCAGGCTAAAAACTACTTAGGACCCCAGTAGGGTGGTGACACCAAATAAAAAAATCAGTCATTTAATTTCCAATATTTGACTTATTTTAAAGCCTAGAAGTAATCATCATGAAGAAAGTCAAAACTTCGTTGGACTTCTTTTCATTTACTTTACCGTTAGAATTGCTTCTGTTTCAAATGCCAATCTTTTCAAAGCTGGCACTTATAATGGTTTTAATCCAGCTCCAGGGGCTCTGCATTGTCCCTAAGCAAGAGAGAAAAAGCATCCTGGAAAAGTCAGCCCTCTGTGGCCCCAAAAAGCAGGATGGAGGGATGGCAGGGTGCCACAGGAAAAGGGCATAGGATTCGGGCCCAGGGCCTTAGGTTCAACCTCAGACCATCATTTGCTACCTGAATGACCTTCAGCATACCCTCTCTGAAGCTCCATTTTCCCATGGGACTGCAGATGGCAGAGCACATTGAAAATAGTCACAACATCAGCAGTGATCATCATTAGAGCAAAGAGTGGAGGGAACATCCCAAAGAGACACCCCAAAGCTTTATGGTGGCATCTTGTCTACCACTGGGCCTCAAGGCCCGCCCCAAGCCGTGCAGGGAAGGAGACCCCAGGCCTCCTGTCTCTAATTCTGGCCTCACAGCTTTGTGAGAGTGGTCTCCGTATCACCAAATAAGCACCTTCCGGTTACACGAACAGTTTCAGTTGACAAAGGCACGTTTCCAAAAGGCCTCCCTTTGCTGAAGACAAACACACTTCTCCCCGGTCTTTGGCAGAAGTGACCCCATGTGAGGGAGCCCTGACCAGGTAGGGCTTCTAGGTCCCCGTGCTGTTGATGGGCACAGTCACGTCCAGGCTCACTGTCTTCCTTCTGGCCAGGGCGACTATGGCCTGGTGTGCACTTTCTATCCTGCGGTCACACCGTCACAGCCCACCAGTTGAAAACTAGTTCCACTTGGATGATCCTCAAGCCCTGCATTTTTTTTTCAGTTGCTCTCACCAGCCTCACAAATGAATTTATCTTCTCTGCTTGTGCCGTTTGGCTGTTTCTGTTTCGGGGAACTGTGGGTTCAATAAGCTCCACTGTTCTACCCAGCTGGCCAAACAGCCTCGTCTCTGTTTTCCTGGCCAGACCCTGGGACCTGGAGTCCTGCTTCTGGGAATTCCAGAATTCAAGAATGTTAGAGCTGGAAGACAGCTCAGCCCTCACCCAGTCCTGCCCTAACTGCTATACAGATGGGGAAACTGAGGCCCGGCGAGGGGAAGTCTTTAGAAGTACAGACTGTCAGCCTTTCCTCTCAGCCTCACCGGTGCAGGCAACAGGCCTCTGCACCGGCCCAGGCCTGTGGGCCTGCCTGCCACTGAGAGCTCAGGCTCTTCCAGGCAGCCCACCCCATTGCTGGAACAATAAGAACGTTCTTCCTAATATTGGGCTAAAATTGGTCTTCTACCTCCCTTTAATGCTCACCTAGCTGTGCAATCGCCATGGAGATATGAGCAACCTGGATAAAACAACTGGAAGTCAATTCGCCCTCAAAGGGAGTAGAATAGACTGTCCAGAAGCACCGTCGGGTGGCCTCTGCCCACAGAACTGGAGCGAAGGCCCAGGTCCCTGATCACAGGGACCTGGGTTCAGTTCTGCTCTGTTGTTTCAGAAATGTGTGATTATGAGCATGTTGCTTGACCTGTTCAAGCATCAGGTCCCTCATCTGTACAGGCAGGGGTAGCCGTGACTGCCATCTCCAAAGTCTGTGGGAATGCAGAGATGTTGTGGAAAGGGAGGTGGCATGGCGCTGGTGTGTGGTCAGAGCGCGGCCACTGCAGAGTTCCTTGATGCTGTTGGAAGAGCACAGTTTCTAAATTCACGTTGCCTTCATCTGAATCCCAGCTCCTTCACTTACCAGGTAGCTTACTCGACTCTGGACAAGTTACTTAGCCTCCCTGGGTAACGTATTCTGCATCAGTTTGGATACTTTCAGTTGTAAGTTCTAAAAAGAAGGAAAAAAAGGAAGGAAGGAAGGAAGGAAGGAAGGAAGGAAGGAAGGAAGGAAGGAAGGAAGAAAGGAGGGAAGGAAGGAAGGGAGGGAAAGAATCTAACTCAACTATCTTAATCAATAATAGACTTCATTAATTCACATGAAAATCCTAAAGTCGGGAAGGTTTCCGGAATAGTTTGGTCAGGTCTTTCACTTATTCTCTGTGGTTCTTT
>PITA01002379.1:45280-163044 GCA_004023965.1 Spilogale gracilis | reverse complement strand
ATTTTGCCTATGCTCCACCAAAATGTCTTAACCTAAGTCATTCACCTTAAGAATAAAAGAATACATTCCTGGGTTATGTGCAATGGTTTAACATAGTTTAGAGGCTTTAGGCACTTCCACAAAAATTAAAGTGACAAGCAATATTTTTTCTACAACAGACTTCTTCCTCCCCTTGTAAGAGGTCTCTAACTACTCAAATAGTTATCCTTCTTCTCCTTAAGGCCCTTATATATCCTCAGAAAAATGTTAAGACCCCCTCTGGTGACTAGGACCAGCTGGGAGGGGCACACTAGTCCAGATGATGACCCACAAGGAACCTATCCTGGCTTCTCGCCTTCTTGGCATGCTCAAGATGCCTACCTCCAATGCCTACCTCCAATGCCTACCTCCACCACCTCCTTATCAAACACACATATACCCACATATAGGTTGACCAGATGCCCCAAAGAGACCCTGACTTTGGACGACTTAAATGATTTATATGAACAAAAGCTCTGCAAAAAAGTATTTGTCTTAGGGCCCTTGTACTCCTAGGGGAAGCCATACCCTTCCCCACACCCCCACTTCCAAATATTTTTTTTCCCCATCTCCAATATTCTGAATAAGAGAGAAAAGCCAGGCTCCTGCAACATACCAGTCTGTTTGGAATCATGTCAGTGTCTCTTCACAGATCAAAAAAAGAGTAAGAAAGGGGTTCTCCATTTTTCCAACTTTACTGTTTTCCTATATAAGGAAAGCTCCTCCTTGCTCACTTCTTTGTGGGAGTAATTTATCAATCTTACCATTTTAGATAGAGTAAAAATACTCCAGCTACAAAGTACAATCTAACAGCTTGAGGAACACACAATCTATGATTTATAGAATGCCACGTTTAAATAGACCTTAAGACTCTTAAACAGTTACAAAGGGCTTCCCACTTTGAGATCAATGGCTCAGCTTCATGTCCAAATGACAGGATGGACTACCTCTTTGGAGACGCATACACCACCCCTTTTGTTGAGTGTTGTAGCAAAAAAACTATATGGTGATATTTCTTCTTGGCCTTAAAAACATTTGTCACTTAAAGAAAACACATTATGGAATAAATACGAGGTGCTCAGTCTCAGCACATCTGTTCCTGATTTGGGTAATTAACAGAAACCCACTAGCAGGAACCAGGAGGAATGCCGCCTTCCTGAACACTCACCCCTCCCCGGGTTTTCTATGGAGCACATCTGGAAGGCAAGGGGGAGAGGAACTGCCCTGCCCAGTTGGGAAGGACTCACAGGTAATCACATCCATGATGTCATCAAAGCCTGGAGAGTAGTCGCACTCTTTAACGTCACTTTCCAATTTTTTCATTGTGAGTTTTCTTATATTGTTTGACAGAACTAAAGGTTTTCTGGACTTGACAAGATAATTGTTTCCATATCACAGCAGAATTTGAAAAAACAAAACAAAACAAAACATACACAGTCCTGTATCTCACTGACAATGATAAATTGTTATCAGATAATGTCAACCCAGAAGTACATAGTGCCAGTAGTTAAATCGTTTCAAACGTGAATTTCCTAAAATAAGACTTCAACCAGTGGTGGACTGTTTTGATTTTTTTTTTTTTTTGATTCTGTGCCCTGGTAGGGAACAGTTCATATTTATTAAAAATCCTGAAGTCAAGGGGTCCCTAGGTGGCTCAGTTGTTAAGCATCTGTGTTCCGCTCAGGTCGAAACCCCGAGGTCTTGGGACTGAGCCCCACCTGCACCAGGCTCCCTGCTCGGCGGGAAGCCTGCTTCTCCCTCTCCCATTTCCCCTGCTTGTCTTCCCTCTCTCACTGTGACTCTCTGTCAAATAAATAAATAAATAATCTTTCTTAAAAATTCTGAATTTATAGGGTGCTTTTAAAGTAAATTACTCATATAAATAGTACTCACAAGCCCACTGTGGATCTCGTGAAAATTATGCAGGTTTATAACCGATTGGGATAAGGTATGTCCTTAAAAAGGGTCCATGATTCCGTTCAGAGACTTCTCTGACCTTTATCCAAACCCCTCAGGTTCAGAAATCTTGTTGGAAATCTAACCAGGACAGATTATATTTAAATTCTTTCTCAGTGACAGTTTGGTAGGAAGGTTTTCTGGCAAAAAAAAAAAAAAAAAAAAAAAAAAAAAGCTTCAAGTTTCAGATGATTCCAGGAGGCAGTGTGTCCTTTCTAAGGGCCTAATCTGTGGGACACACACACCCCCAGCAAGACATTAGCTCTCTCTCAGTAAGAACTTATCTTCTCCTCATAGTCCTATTGTACTGAGTGTTGTGGGATGCTTCCCCTTCAGAAACCAAATAAACACTTGCCGGATTAGGGAGTGGGTGAAAACTGTTCAAGAAGATCTAGCCATTCTCTCTTCCCAGTCTGTGACAATTGCTGTGGCCTCTTATCAAGCAGAGTAGAGGAAGCACTGAAGAGAGAGTCAGAAAAGGTGAGTTCTATCCTAGCCCTGCACACCACTGACTCTCAGAGCTTGCAGGACCAGGCTCCTCCTCCTCCTCAGGCTGGACTCAGTATCTGACATTCCCTGACAGAGCAAAGATTCTAGATTTTACCAAAACAAATACCTTTTGTTCTGTGTCCCAGCTGTTTCTCCAAAGTCCACCCAGCAAAACAAGCAAAAGGGTATGGTCTCTCCCAAACAGACTCCTCCTCCATGTGTCGCAAAGCAACCACAGCAGGGAGAGGGCCCTGAAATTCACCAGAAGATCCACAAACCAAATGCAACCCAGCCTGAATGACATCGTCATTCATCTGAGATGTCCTAAGGTCACCGCCATCTGACAGGCAGGGAACAGTTCCACCCACCAGCCCCTTGGACCCTCACATGCCACAGCTGGATTGACTTGCACATCTGCCCCAGCCCACCTACCAGGATGGGGCATTGGCGGGAATCTCCTGCAGCTATCATCAGAGAATAAGAGTCTGCATAACATTCACCAGGACCCAAAGACAGGGCAAGGTAGTAAAGAAATAGCACATGTCACTTCATTAGGAAATTAAGCTGATGTTTTTAAAAGTCAATATTGTGTCTAAGAAAGCCCAACCTGTTTACATATGATTGGATGTTTTCAGCTGCAGGGTGGATTACTTCAATGCAATCTGCTGAGAGGTGCAGGAAGGAAGTACCAGAGTGCTATGATTCATGATGAGGTTAGACAGGGTTGGGCCCAAGACACAAGTCATCCATGACACATTTAATTCAAAATAATTCTTGGTGGAAAAAAATCCTTATTTTCTATCAAAGGTGACTACTCAACATCAGTTTCACATTTATGAAAATAAAATTGTTTCCAGACTGTAAGTTCCCTGAAGGGAGGAACTGCATCACTCTGGTTCATACTGGTGTCCTTCGAGAGCACTGGGCCCTAAACTGGACCTCATTTTATTCTTGTTAAATGAACAAGAATCCAAAGACTCCAGGTTGTGTGTCAGAGGATGTGTGTGTGAGTCTCACTCCTGTCAGGATTGGACAGACAAGTGATTGGGGATCGAGCCTGCCAAGGAAGGGCCTCTAAACCCATGCGTGCTATTCCTGAATCTTCCAGACTCTAGAGTTTTTATTACTACTGGCTACATTCCACCACGAAGCTTTCAGTTCCACTGAAGCAACTTAGGGCAGGGATGGCAGGGATACAAAGACCTCAGATGGCCGACTTTCATTAACAGACTGGAACTAAGTGGTTATCTAATGGGCTGTAAGGGCTGCAAAAGCCTTGTCACCAACACATGGCTTCCAAGGCCAAAGCCAGCTAGATAATTTCAATGGGGTGGAAGTGGGGAGAAGAAAAAACCATCACTGCAAAAATGTCCCCTATTCAAAAATTCTCATAACCTGTAGGCTAGTGTCTCTCCCAAATATGCCATTTTCTTTTCAGTTGCCTCATTTATAGCATATTGTCTTTGGAAAAGGAGGGCTAAGAATAAAAGCCAAAGGATTTTTCAGCTACACTTATCACTAATCAGGACCTTCTAGCAAAGGAAGCAATGGAAAAGAGACAACAATCTCTACCATTCCCAGTTCCACATCCGTGTTACCCTCACAGTCAGTCCCTGGACTGCTAGCACACCGGGACCCCACGTATGGGTTTCCATCCTCAGAGTGGTATAACACCTGTTCTCTAAGACATGTCTTACTGTACACATGCTATTAAGTAAGACCTCCCTACCACCAAGGCCACACGGTTTTTTAAAAAGGCTTCCGAATGAGGTGATTTTATTTATTTTTTATTATGTTAGCCACTCTATAGTACATCATTAGTTTTTGATGTAGTGTTCAATGATTCATTAGTTCCATATAACACCCAGTGTTCATCATGACACATGCCCTCCTTAGTACCCATAACCCTGTTACCCTGCCCCCCCCTCCCTCTAACACCCTCAGTTTGGTTACTGAGGTCCATAGTCTCTCATGCTTTGTCTCCCTCTCCGATTTCTCCCCTTTCAGAGTTCCCTCCCTTCCCCTATGGTCCTCTGCCTTATTACTTAGGTTCCATATATGAATGGAACCATATGATAATTGTCTTTCTCTGCTTGACTTACTTCACCTAGCATAGTCCTCTCCAGTTCCGTCCATGTCGATGCAAATGGTGGGTATTCATCCTTTCTGATGGCTGAGTGATGTTCCATTGTATATACAGAATACATCTTCTCTATCCATTCATTTGTTGAACAGCATCATGACTCCTTCCACAGTTTGGCTATTGTCAACATTGCTGTTATGAACATTGGGGTGTCTATTCTCTTCTTTTCACTACATCTGTATCTTTGGAGTAAATATCTAGTAGTGCAATTGCTGGATCATAGGGTAGCTCTATCTTCAACATCTTGAGGAACCTCCATACCATTTTCCAGAATAACTGTACCAGCTTGCATTCCCATGAACAGTGTAAGAGGGTTCCACTTTCTCCACATGCTTGCCAACATCTGTTCGTTCCAGTTTTAATTTTTGCCATTCTAACTGGTATAAGGTAGTATCTCATTGTGGTTTTGGTTTGTATTTCCCTGGTGGCTAGTGAGGTTGAGCATTTTTTCATGTGTCTGTTAGCCATTTGTATGTCTTCTTTGGAGAAGTGTCTGTTCATGTCTTCTGCCCATTTTTTGACTGGGTTATTTGGTTTTGTTTGCTTTATTAACATACATTATTTACATCAGGGGAACAGGTCTGTGAATCATCAGTCTTATGCAATTCACAGCATTCACCATAGCACATACCTTCCCCGATGTCCATAACCTAGCTACCCTATCCCTCCCCTCCCCCACTCCCTAACAACCCTCAGTTTGTTTCCTGAGATTTCATAAGAAATTCCACAAGAATCTCTTACGGTTTGTCTCCTTACCCACTCCCATCTTGTTTCATTCTTTTCCCCTCCCTTTCCCCCACAACTTCTGCCCTACCTCTCAAATTCCTCATATCATGGGTTATTTGTTTTTTGAGTGTTGAGTTTGAGTTCTTTATAGATCTTGGATACCAGTCATTTATCTGTGATGTCATTTGCAAATAACTTCTCACATTCTTTGGGTTGCCTCTTAGTTTTGCGGACTGTTTTCTGTGCTGTGCAGAGGTTTTCTGTCTTGATGAAATTCCAATACTTCATTTTTGCTTTTCTTTCCCTTGCCTTTGGAGATGTGTCTTGAAAGAATTTGCTGTGGCCGATGTCAAAGAGGTTACTGCCTATATTCTCCTCTAGGATTTTTGATGGATTCCTGTCTCACATTGAGCTCTTTCATCCATTTTGAGTTTATCTTTGTGTATGGTGTAAGAGAATGGTCCAGTAGTTGTCCACTACCTATATAATTCTTCTATAGGTAGCTGTCCAATTTTTCCAATACTGCTTATTGAAGAGACTGTCTTTTTCCCATTGGATATTTTTTTCCACTTTCAAAGATTAGCTGACCATAGAGTTGAAGGTCCATTTCTTGAGCCTCTATTCTGTTCCATTGGTCTAGGTGTCTGTTTTTGTGCCAGTATCATGATGTCTTGGTGATCACAGCTTTGTGATATAGTTTGAAGTCAGGCAACGTGATGCTCCCAGCTTTGTTTTTCTTTTTCAACATTCCCTTCATGATTTGGGGTCTTTTCTGGTTTCATATAAGTTTTAGGACTGTTTGTTCTACCTCCTTGAAAAATGCCAGTGGATTTAATAGGGATGGCACTGAAATTGTAGGTTGCTCTGGGCAGGACAGACCTTTTAACAATGCTTATTCTTCCAATCCATGAGCATGGAATGTTTTTCCATCTTCTTGTATCTTCCTCAATTTCTTTCATAAGTGTTCTGTAGTTTCTAGAGTATAAATCCTTTACCTCTTTGGTTAGGTTTATTCCTAGGTATCTTATGGTTTTTTGGTGCTATTGTAAATGACATTGATTCTTTAATTTTTCTTTCTGCAGTTACATGGTTACTGTACAGAAAAGCAACTGATTTCTGTACACTGATTTTGTATCCTGCCACATTGCTGAATTCATATACGAGTTCTAGTAATTTGGAGGTGGAGTCTTGGGTTCTCCACATAAAGTATCATGTCATCTGTGAAGAGAAAGAGTTGACTACTTCTGTGCCAATTTGGATGCCTTTTATTTCTTTTTTTATTTCTAGCATTATGTTGAAGAATAGTGGTAAGAGTGGGCATTCCTGTCATGATCCTGACATTAAAGGAAAGCTCTCAGCTTTTCCCCATTAATAATAATATTTGCAAATATTTTGTCAAATGCTTTTCTGCATCATTGAGAGGATCATATAGTTCTGAGTTGGTTTAATAAGGAATTACAGAAATTGAAATGAGATTTCAAATACAGCTAATCTTTAGGTCAGTTGGAAAGAGTTCAGTTAGAAGAGGGTCTTCCTCCTGCTCCTCTTCAGTCTCACACCTTCACACAAGTCAGCGGCTAAATCCCTCCAGGGTAGAGAGAGTTCATACATTCAGACCTCCACTTCAATTTGAAAATATCCATAGGCTCACTTGAGGTTTTTTGGGCCCCTGAAATCATCCTAGATCCTCACACATTTCTCCTTTTCTCGTGTTTTCATGTTAACTTCCATTACAGTCTTCTATTAGACTTATTTATACATTTCTTACTTACTGGATGAGAAAATGAGTTCCAGGTGGGTAGGACACTTGACCTATTTGACCTAGTCACCATTTTGTTTTCTCTTTCCAAGTTGGTAAACAAGTATCCCTATTAGCAATTTGATAATGTTGTGTGACTCACAGCTGTAGGCAAGGAATGAATTGATCAACTTAAAATAACAACTTACATATTCATACAATCAGAAGTCAAATAATTTTTAATAAATCCATATTTCAGAATGTCATTAAGGAAGATAACATTTTTTGAAGAACGTAAAACCACAGGTGTTTCTCAAAAGATAGTAAGTTTTTTGAAAAAAGAAGGGTACAAACAGTATGGTCTCCAATATATAAAATGTGATACATATTCACACATAATTATCTTTATAATCAAGAAAAAAATTGAGGACACTGGAAAAGACTACAGAAGTTTAGATGTAAACTTCCCACTTTAACATATGGATATTTTGTCTCCTGGACTAGAGTTAATTTAAAAAACAGACATTTCTAAAATGGAGAAACATATAAATAGCTTATCCCTATGGGGATAGTATTTTTAACATCATTTTTGTCCTTTGTACATTTTCCTGCCTCCAAAACACTGGAAACAGGGTTATGTCAGGTTTTGCAACAGTTGCTGTAGAGACATCCATTCCAGAATTTCCCAAAGTGGATTCTGTACAGCATCTGTTCTAAGTACATTATGCATGTTGATTGGAAAAGTGGGGTTCCATGCCAAATGAGTTTGGGTAATAATACCAAATCTCACTGACTCATTTATTGTGACATCATTATTGATCCCAAGATTAGACCACATGGGGAATCTAACATTCTCATAAAACTAAGGCAGCAAAGGGCTGAATCCTTAGTGTAAAAGTAAAGAAAGAACAAATCTTCATGCTCAGAGGGACTGCCTACGTGAACCATGGCATTAGCTCAAGAAAGAGACAAAAAATTTCTCCTTAAAATTTGAACCATAAATGGATTCACCAGGGTTTGAAATTCAAATTCAAAAAAACTCTGAAACAGAGAAAGAGGTCTCAGGTAGCAGTATCTCCTGAAAACTGGCAGAAGTCACACAAATGCTCTCTGAAAAAAAGTGACTTCAGGAGTGATGTCAACAAGATGGCAATGCAGGTCATCCCCAGCTTTAGTCTGCCTCACAAGAATACCAATAAGCAACTGCCTATAGACTGGACACCACTGTGAAAACCCTAGAATCAGGACCTGAAGCCAAAGCACATAGACTGAGAAGGACCACATTAGAAGAGCAAGAGGAGCAGCTCCACTCTGACCACATCCCCCTCTCCAAGTCTGGCATAGTGCCTCACCAAGATGGCCCACTGGGTTTGCGGTTTCTCCAATGAGAAACGGAGAATTAAACTAAACCAAGGTAGACATCTAGCTCTTCTAGCATTGCAGGACACTTTCCAGGAGGCCTACTCAGGTCTTTCTTCATGGAGATCACTGGCAGAATCTGCAGGGCTCAACCACTGAGGATCAGATGGAGATGGAGATTACATAGAGGTGAGGCATACAGCAACCAGCACTCAGGTCTTAATGGACCTCACTCCTACTTTCAGGAGCACTGGAGCAGAGATCCCTACTGGGGGTTCTATCAATCTGCAGAGATACATCAGTGGTTATGTCTGGTCAGGGAGATTGGTTGGCAGTTCTGATTTGGGTACCCAGCCACAGCAGTATTTATCATGGAGCCCATTCTATGATCCTACCTAGGTAAGGAAAAAAATTCACAACTCCACCCAACTTCTGAGTATAGCTTCCAACCCCACCCAAACAGAGACCCCACGTACCCACGGAGCCCATCGTACAGCCCTGATATGCAGAGATCCAAACCAGAAGCCCCACCTTACAGTTAAAAGTAGTCTCTGGCCACACAAAACCATGGGCCCTAAACAGTGACCTGGGCAGATTCAAAGCCCAGTCTATGGTACCGCCAACAAGGGAACCCAGCCTACTGTCCCACCCTGTAGCAGAGTTCAGCCTACAGCATTGCCAACTGTAAAACAGCCTGCAGCCCCATCCTTCCAGGGAGCCCAGCCAGTGACCCCACCCGATCATGGAGCATAGCCTGCAGTCCTACCAGACAGTGACCCAGGTCAACTTTAGGGCCATACACTAGAGTCCTGCCTGATCACAAGACATAGGCTGAGGCCCCACCTATAGCCCTGCATGAACACAAAGTCTAGCCAGTAGAAACATCTGGTCAGGGAGCTCAGCCTGAGACCTTTTCATCTGGGAGCAACTGTAGATCCTAGTGCATGGCATTGCCCAATCACAGAGCCCACCTAGGGTCAGTCCCTCTGACTTCAGAGCACAAGCAGTGACTTTACCCAATAGAGATCCTGTTGGAAGCCCCGCCTTCCCACAGATGTTGCCACCAACCAATCCAGAACTCCAATAGAGCTGAACTCTCTTTCCCAGCTGAAACAAACCTGGAAGTAGACACCACGTACTCAAATGTGCAGATAAAAACTCAGAGTCCTGAGTCATGAAGAATCAGGAAAATAACCCTACCAAAGCAAATAAATAAAGTGGCAATAATTGAATATAAGGAAATGGAGATCTATGGACTAACAAAAAAAAAATCAGAATAATCCTCTTAATGTCAGTGCACTATAAGAACACACAATTAAATGAAACTAAGAAAACAATGTATGAACAAAATGAGAAGTCCAACAAAGAAATATAAATCATCAAAACAAACAGAAATCCTAGCCTGAAGAATACAGACTAACCTGAAGAATTTAATAGAGGGCATCAATGACAGGTTCAACCAAGCAGAAGAAAGAATCAGTGAACCAGAACATGGATAATCTCAAATTTTCCAGTCAAATTCATGGAAACAGAAAGTAGAATAGTAGTTTCCAGTGGCTGGAGGAAGGGATAAAGGGGGAATTGTTTTTCAATGGGTATAGAGTGTCACTTTTACAAGACGAAAAAATTCTGGAGATCCATTGCACAACAATGTAAATGTACTTAACACTGCTGAATTATACACTTAAAAATGGTTAGGACATTAAACTTGATGATATGTGTCTTTGATCACAAATTTTTTTTAAGTATTTTAAAAATAGCTGATATAGACCATTGCAATTTGTTTTATGTCTACTTGTTGGTGTCAACAATATAATGGTTTCACCTGAAAGATGATGCTATAAAATTGATGCCATTACACGGACATTGTCACTGACCTACTGCTTTTTCCTCTCCAACAGATGAAAAACTACTTGCCACTTTCCTGACAAGCTTATCTACTTCTCTGACGAGTCTGGAAGTAGAACCTTAACTTCTCCACAGTATGGATGGCTCATAAAATTTGTGAGATCACACTCTGTCATGTCCACTAAGAATACAACCCTTCAACCTCTTTATATGCCAATCCCCAAGCAGGCACCACAGTCTGACACATACCGTGGGTTTAATAAATAGTCATCCAATGAATCAAAGTCCTAAATAGTGGAACCAAGGGATCCTGTTAAGTGTAAGCTTGAATCCCAATTTGGTCAGATCCTTGTAAAAATTAGGGTAAAAAGGGTAACAGTCCAGGACTCCTCCTCAGTAGCTTAATTGGTTTTAGGTGGTGATTGCTATTCTGCCTGCCCTATTTAAATCAACCAAGACCCAGGTAAAACAAAATAAAACTGGAAACTTGACTACTGTCAGTCCTGACTGATCCTCTGTGTTCTTTCCCATGTTCGTTTTGGGCTGGAAGTCCACTATGTATTTTCCCTATAATGAAGTAATATATGAACAATTAAGAAGGACATCATTTTGGTCCTATTAACTACCATATTAACACAATACAATACATACCAAAAAATCACTCTGCATTCTGAAATCAATGCCATAATCACATTGAGATCCTAAGGCACCAGCCCCTTTCCCAAAGTGATGGTCAGGCTGCATACATTTACACAGACCAGATGTAGAGCCTGCAGAGACAGCCCCAGGTGTAGGTAGAATAAATGACACCCTGCAGGTGTGACTGCATCTGCCCGAAGCACACCCAACAACATGAGATGACCAATGCTTCTATATGCCAGGTGCCATTCTAGATTGTGGACGGTATATATGATTGAGGTGTGCTTCCTTTCCTCAAGGATGTTATGGTTAAGCTAGACAAAATATAACAGCTAGGCAAATTGAGAATAGCCATCCTCTACCCTGAAACAGACACCCCTTTTTCTCTTGACTCTGTATTAGTGCATGTATAATCCTTGGGAGTGATGGCTTTGGTAGGATGGGTAAAGAGATTCTAAGCCCTCTGGAAAAATTCTATTTTGGGAGTAAGTTGTTTGCTTAACTGTCCCCTCTGCTCAAGAAAGATGAATAGAGTCTAGCGTGGACTAAACAAAAAGCAGACTGGAGTTCATTCTGGACTCTGGGTTCGTGGAAACATACCTTTGGATTTTCTTCTATATTGGCCAACCCTGTGGTTCTCAAAGTACAGTCCCCCACCTGCAACATCAGCATCTCCCAGTGAACTTGTTAGACATGAAATTCTTGGGTTCTATCTCAGACTGACTGAATCAGAAACTCAGATGGGGCCCAAGGAGCTGTGTTTTAAAAGCCCTCCAGGTGATTCCTATTCACAATAATGTTTGAGAGCCGCTGGTCCATCCCAACTCACCAGCAGAGGAAAGAGCACAGAGGGCCAGTCTGGACTGACAGTAGTCTAATAAAGATGGTGCAACAAACTAGAGATTTCAGTGTAATAAATGAAGGGAGGGTGGGAAGGGAGGAAGGAAGGAAGGAAGCAAGCTAAGTTGAGCCAAACGTTTAAGAAACCTAATCACAGACTGGTGGTATGTATTACACCTAGATTTAAGCATTAGGTACTCATGTCTATGGAATAATCATTGTTCTCCCATGCCGTTCTCTCCTAAAAGGTAAATACTGGTGAGAGGTGGAAAGCTAGTTCCTTAACATCTGACTCTGACCAGTTTTATCACATCTTGAAAGCAGAGCAGAAAATCACCTAAATGTAGAGGTTAGAAGTCACTGAACGTTAGTTTCCAACTTCACAGTTTAACAAAGAAAACTTTGGCAGAAAACCTGCTATCCAAGCTCTGTGTGTCTGTAAAGACAAATCATGGCCACTCTTCTGTGTCTTAAGAGATCTAAGTGAGAGTATAAGCATCCTTCATAGTTCTGTGATTTTTCAAAAGCCTCAAATCTTTGCACTACGAAAATTGTGGCTCTTGGAAGGACTGCTTAGTAAATAGCCTTGCTTCATTTTTACGTGGAGTAAAAAAAAGTCTTCAGTCTGGGAAGGCACAAGCTACATTCTCACATTTGTTTTTATCGGACAAGGTGAGATTATAAGCAGATTATAACCACCTCAACCTTCTCTGAAGTAATGCTAAGAATACTGCTTTCCAAGAAACTAAAATCAAGACTTTTGCTTTACTTCGAAGTCTGGAGATTACAAAACATGTCAACAAAAATATCAACATAGTCTGCTTTTAGTTTTGGGAATGTGAGCCTTAAAAGAGAACATTAGGAATGGGTATAGGTGTGCCTCATTTTAAGAAATCTCAACCTCTCAGATATAGGGAAAGAGGCACAAAATCTATATTTATTACAAAAATGATTCACAAATCTCCCTTGGCACATTTAAAATAACAAAATGTTACAGGCTAATTCATACTCCATTGTTCTGGAATAAAATGACTGAAAAAATAGTTTTATGCATATCATTGAAACCAATGATTAAATCCAAGGGGAAGGAAGAAAAGTCGAAGAAATCTCTCATGAATGTTATGGTTACCATGTCATATTCTCTCCTCTATGTCTCTCTCTCCCTTTCTCATAAGTTTATTCAGATGCTATTGGCCTGACATTTCACAGTTGATACCCAAGATCAAAACTTTCCTGGTATCCAGACATGGGGTAAAATAACTATCTTTTTTTAAAAATTAATTAATTTTCAGTGTTCCAAGATTCATTGAAAATAACTATCTTTTAAAATAGATATGAATAGATAGAAAAATAGAATCCTAACTTATGAATTGCTAATGTTTCTTCCTTGTCACCAACATGATCTATTGTATTACCATAATCTATTTTATCAATTTTCATCTGATGAAATGCTGTCAAAACATCCTTGATGTCAAGCTATCAATTATTTCTTCCCAATTTAAAACATATTTACTCTCAGCCCATACGCAGTCTGTGTGTTGGGTGAGTGACCATCTTCCCAGAGATACATCAACATTTCTTGTTAGTGTTTCTTAGGCTTCTGCTCTGAATGAAAGCTTCACACCAAACTTATCTGTCATCGTACCAAAATATTTCAATAAAAATTTAAAACACACAGGATGGAGATTCATTAGTTACTTATATAAATAAAAATAAATAAAATTCCAGCTAAATGTATACTCTTTTTGTGTTTCAAGATCAAGGCAACCATAAGTTACATAACTATCACACTAAGATCTCTATGAGACATATAAAAATGCTATTGATTAATAAAGAGTCATGAAGAATAGTCATCTGCAGTTCAGGGGGATCTAATAAAAGAAAAAAAAAAAGCATTTTTTTACCAACCTGGGCTGAGAAACCACAGAAGAAACCAAACCAGAAATGCACAAGTGTGAATGCAAAATTCTTATAGAAGAAATAGCATAAGAATTTGCACATTCGGAAATAGGACCACCTTCCATGAACTAGGAGAAGCCTTTGGAGGTATCTAAATTGTGCAAATGAATAGTCACTGGCTAAGACTGCCTGCAGTCCTTCCTGGCCGCTGATGCCAACGCCAATGTGAGCACCTACAAAGGAAAAGAGGAATGCTTTCATTCCCTAAACAAAGATACGATCCCCTTTTTCCTTTCCTTTCCTTTTTTTTTTTTTTAATTAACATATAATGTATTATTTGCTTCAGGGGCACGGGTCTGTGAATCATCAGTCTTACACAATTCACAACACTCACCAAGCACATGCCCTCCCCAATGTCCATCAACCCAGCCACCCTAACCTTGCTCCCCTACCCCCCAGCAACCCTCGGTTTGTTTCCTGAGAATAAGAGTCTCTTATGGTTTGTCTCCCTCCCTGGTCCCATCTTGTTTCATTTTTTCCCCTCCCTACACACCCCCCCACGACTCCCTGCCCTGCCTCTCAAATTCCTCATATTAGAGAGATCATCTGATAATAAGGTACAGTCTCTTTTAAGTTGTTATTTATCTATAGAGATCTTATAGCTATAGCATTTATCTTTGTGTGTGTGTGTATAGTATCTTACAAAACACCGTAAGTTCGGTATTTATCCTAGTTTTCCAAAAGAGAAAACTGGCCCGAGAATTTCAGTAATTTGCATTAGGTTTTATGATTTGTAAGTGGCAAAGCTGGGACTAACCCCAAATGTTGGGGCTGTGGATCCAGTGTTCATTCCTTACACCATAGCTAGCTACCATATAATATAAGGTGATCAATATCCTTTTCTAACCTAAAAATACACAGAGGAATTAATTAAAAACAAAGGTTTTCCTATGAATGCTAATAATGCTGAATGTATTAGACCCAGGAAGTACTCGTTTTAGAACCAGTGGTAAAATTAAATTACAGTGTAATCTCTGTTGAATCTTGCCACATGCTGGACCCCAGGGCTCGCGGTCTCCCCAGACCCTACTGAGTGAATATCCTCTTACTTTTGATCATGCTGACATCGTTGGCTCCATCGCCTATGGCCAGAGTGACAGCATTCCTATAGTTCTTCACCAGCTCTACTACCTGGGCTTTCTGGAGTGGAGTCACTCGGCAGCAAACCACGGTCTTACACAAGCAGGCAAGTTCTAGGAGATCGTTCTTGACATCACTCTCTAGGGCATGCGCCTATGTTATTAAAAAGAAAAAAAAATCCAGATTACAAGACCTAATCCATGAGAGATGTCATTTGGGAAACAGATTTCTTGTTTCTCAACTGAGTTCTTTTCTAAACAGTTTAATTCATTTCAACAAGTCATTGTGGACCCAGAGTCACATAAACAACTCACTAAAGAAATGAGCACTAAACTCCTACTAAGTGCCAAGGAATTTTAGAATAAAATAAAAAGACATAAGGCGCTTGAGGGTCCTCCATGACATATTATCATGGTGTGCGAGTGAGATACAACTCAATGCCAGAAAAGTTCCAGAACCCACTAAAATAAAGAAAAGCAAAAGGCAGAACTTATCTACCATTTCACCAAGTTCAGAGTGACCTACGTAATGATGGGGACATCTTTGTTCTATGTGATGGAACTTTTGTTTCCTTTGCATTGTTGTTTTGTACGTTTAGTGTTTGTTGTGGTGGTTGGTGGGGCAAATGAAAAGCAGATGATCTGGAGATTAGCCCTTGGAAAACAAAGTGACTGAAATCGAGCAAGGCCCGTGCAAAAGGGGGCTTGCATGCAACCTGCATCTCAATTGGGTTCCCAACCAATTTCAGCCTTGCTCCTCTCCAAATGCACACAACCTTTATATATGCCAAGAAATGACTGGAAAACAGAGCATAATCCTTTGCAGTTAACTGTGTAATTTGTTTTCTAGAAGACATCTCACTGTATGTTATCTAATAAGCACCTTAAAAGGAAACAGGAATCCACCTAAACTTCGAGTCATCAGTGTCTCTGAATGAATCTCCAGCAAGATGGTCATAGCCCATCACAATCTGGCCCCTATATTCCTTTTGAGTTCTGTCTTCTATCACCACCGTTAAGTCTACTCTGTACTCTCATCATGCCAAAGTGCTTGTTTCCATAATATGATAAGTTCTTTCTTGACTCTATGCCTTTGTCCTTGCTGCTTCTGTACCTAATAACATCACTTCCTCCAGGAAGTCTTCCCTGACTTTCACATAAGAAACTAATATGTCTGCCTCTACACTCTCAAAGCTCTGTGTCCATTCCTCTCTATAGTATTTGTCATACCACTGTGAGATTAGCTTTCCCACTAGACTGCAATCCTTAAAACAAGAACCACGTTCCAGTCACAGCCTTATCCTCAGGCTCTAGCATCCTGATCTGGACATGTACTAAATGCTAATGGTATCAATGAAAGGGTGGGTGGATGAGTGTAAAGCATGACTCCATGATGCCTGGGGGAGATAATGAGCTAGCTTTCTCAAATAAAATTGCCTTTTCTGAAAGAGAAAGCATGTAATTGGTTGTCTTGCTTCAAATGGTCCCCTTTTCTCTCTTTTTCTCCCTTATTATCAACAAGTGAAAATCTAGACCCAGACACTGATAAAGGACCCAATTACATTCTGTAAAGCACTGAGATTTGAAGCAAACTGGAATCATGATTTGATTAAAAAAAAAAAAAAAGCTTCTGACCATAGCAGCAGAAATGTGGCCAATTCTCCCTAAAAGAATAGTTTCATAAGCTTCAGACTTTGAAGCTGAAAGGGCTCCTGAAGAGCATCAATCTTAGCTCTTTCTTTCAACAGATTTAGAGACAAAGAAATAGCATACATCACAGCATACACCTGAGTACTCTAACTCACCCCACACTGGCTTCTTTGAGCCTGAGGGAAAGCCAAAGCACAACTCATTAGGAACCTTTCCATATTCTAGTATTCTAGTCCCTGGACAATTCAGTGTGGAGGCCATCAGCTTTAAGTCCTAGTCGAGAGGCTTATAATTTTCAGTTGCTGCTCATTTGTGCAAAAGAGAAGTTCGTGTCATCTGGACAAACTTTCGACTGAGCTTGGCCTGCAGCTGAGCTCTGTAACTTTCCATGGTGTAGAAGGCAACACATCATTACGTCTGGAATCCAGCTGGATAATGCTCTAAGCACTAAGAGCTAACAGACAGCTGATCACAAGGGAGAAAATACAATATACTCATATCCAACTTCTTTTGTCCTCTAAGAAACTGTCTACGAGAAGATACATTTATTTTCCAAACTCCAAAAGTGAAAAATGATCATCAAAGCTGGGAAAGATGTGAGATTAGCTCTTTGTGCATATAAATGATAATTTCACTGGAGTGCAATCAGAGCTTTTGTTTTTTAAATTAGAAACTCAGAAGAGTGTTTTGATATTTGTTCAAGATTTGGAACCTGAACTACATTAAAAGCACAATGCAAGTTTATTCTATTACGACAAGAACCAGATTTCCTAATCAAAGCGAATTGTTTGGCATTGCTGTAAAATACTGCTATTTAGAAAACCACCAGAGGTATCTTAATGGCAATGATTTGGTGTGGTAATTATATGAAAATCAGGCTGTGCTCTGCCAAATCACAAATACCAGCAAAAGCAATGATTGCAACAGTTGCCTTATTTTAATTAAATAACAGGGAGCTGTGACACTGGCCCTTAGAAAAGCACTTAAACAATACTGCTAAATGGTCTACGGTCATTTAGACAAGATTGATATTCCGTGAACACAGTACTTCTTTGGATCCTCCCTTTCACTGTGGTGGCTCAAGCAATAATGTATGAAATATATATCAGAAGTTTCCTTTCCTCTTGCAAACAGGAAATCATTGTGTAGACCCTGTTTCTAGTGGTATCATTTGTTTGGAAACACAAAAGGAGATCTCATTAGGACAGCACAAAAGAGACAATTATTGGGATAAAGAAAAAGAAAGAACAAAAGCCTTAAGCAAACTCACCAAACTGTGGCCATTTATGATTAAGGCATAATCTCCTGCTACGGTTTCTTCTACAACCGAGTTCAGCTCCAGCTGCTGGTTTTCAAAAACTACATGGCCGTTGGAAGAACTTCTGTTTTGTCCAAACAAATTTTCCTTTGCTTTTCTTGAAGGAGGGGGGGAAACAAATCATAACAATATACAGAGCATACCTATTACACTAACGAGAGACCAGCCTAGAGGTAAATTCCTCACTATTCAGATAGACTATGGTGTAAGATTCGGTTACAGTAAAGCAAGCTGGGTGATTCTTTGTGATGGGGAGACCAGAGCAAATTTGCCAATTCCAGGAAGTAGGAGAGTAAACACAATGAAAACAGAATCATTTGGAACATTTACAATTCCCTTAAATCTAAATTACCAAATGAGTTCGGCTGAAGCTAGGTGCTCTTGATACATTTGATGTAGTAGGGTGTCTGAGCTTCAGGGACTTTAGAACCACTGGTCTGGTGTGCAATATTGTTAAATACCGAAAAGGGAAAGGCCAAAGACAGATGATGAAATCTTCTAGGAATTCCAGAACATCAATATAGAAAATAAATTCGTTAATTTGCAGAACAATGTCATATGATCTGGCTTAAAACAGCAGTCTCTTGGGCACCTGGGTGGCTCAGTTGGTTAAGCGACTGCCTTCAGCTCAGGTCATGATCCCGGAGACCCGGGATCGAGTCCCACATCTGGCTCCCTGCTCGGCAGGAAGCCTGCTTCTCCCTCTCTCACTTCCCCTGCTTGTGTTCCCTCTCTGGCTGTGTTTCTCTCTGTCAAATAAATAAAATATTTAAAAACAAAAACAAAAACAAAACAGCAGTCTCTTAAGAAGCACATTTTCTAAAAATGTGACGATGAAACTAAATGATGCCATTTGATGAACTGCCATAGTCATTAGAATATAACAAGCTGTTTTAAGTGAAATTGCACTCATCAGCTCAAACAACAGAATAAATCTAAAGAGTAGAAGGTCTTTCCAATGGAAACTTCTTCCAACGCCCCAGATTAGCAGTAGAAAGTCCTGTTCATATTCATCCATCTCTAAGAGGAAGATTGGACGGTCACTTAACATACTGAGAAGAGGCATTATACTCATCTCCTCAAAACAGAAAGATAATGCCTTCAATGGAAGGGAAATGTCTTCTCTGAGGCTTCGAAGTAACATAAGGGCAAGCTACCACAACCGTGCTCCCTGAAGATGAGAGTCAAAGGCAGCCACCAATATGGTGGGCCACAACTTGCATCCATAAAATGAGTGCCCTGGAGCAAATGGGGAGTGGGAGGCCAGAAAATGGATGTTTTGGCCTCCAGCAAGATGAAATGCTTCCCCAAAGGTTCATCCTATATAGAAAACATTTATTAAAATGGTTTTATAATGTAAAAAGAGAATGTTCACTGTACAAAAATAATTATTTCAGCCCTTAGCTTTCTAATTATTTGAAAATGTAACACTAATTGTTTATCTGCAAAGTCAAAAAAACAAACCAACACACACACACACACACACACACACACACACACACACACACACACCCTTATCTTCTGGCTCAACATCTCCTTCTGCTGTCCAGGACCAAAAGCACAGCCTGAATTTAAGAGTCCAAGGAGCCCAGAGATTTCATGACCCTGGCTCTGAGAATGACATCATGCACTTAGCAATCAGTCTGCAGAATCAAAGAAAAAGATTTACAAAGTCAGAGTGTTATGTGTGAAATTTAAGGAGTTAAGGTGGGGGAAAGGGTGAAGAACAGACATGAAAAATCACTGTTTAGTGGGAGAATCAGACTTTTACATCAGATGACCTTGTCAAGGAGTCCTCCTAACAGTTATGAAAATTTACTGTCCCATATAATGAAGAAAGCTGGGAAACAAGCTCCTCAGAAGCGAGCATTTCTTTGACAATGTTGCAGAGCTCATAAATTGTGTCTCAAGAAAGCACCACAGGGCAAACATCTCCCGAGGTTTCCTTTTTAGTAAAATTCTCACTCTCTGCATAAATGACTCAATCTCTGTTTTCCCCCCAGAGAATAAAAACATTCCAAAGAAGGGTGAAGTTCATGAAAGTATTGGCTAAAATTCTATTTACTTAGGATTTTCTTCTCCCCTCAAACTGTCTCCTAACATCTCCAGACAGAAAAGGGACAGTTTTTCAGGCTCGGCTTAAATTCCCACTGCATTCCCTCCACAGAGACCAACCCTCCTCAGCAGACAGAGCTCATGCCTTTTTAGACCTCTGCCCATGCCCTATAGTTATCGTTTCTTTCTCTTCCTGGAACTTAGCTCTTAAAACACCAGCTGGTTCTCGAAAGAAACAATTTAGTAGGGAGGGAAAAACTACACGTGACTCCCTTTACTGAACAGGAACTATACATTTTGGCAGGCATAACACTCAATGCTTAACCACAGAACACAAACAACAAATGCTAAAACAAAAGAAGGTCTGTGTTTTCCCAAGCTGTGTAATGAATGGAAATTTATTAGAATGCTGGCATGCAGAATGCATCAGGGGCTGTGGCGACCATGGCATCGACAGTCCTGTGTCACCGCAGACACAGCAGAACACAGCTGGGCAGACGCTGGCTTGCATGCACTCTATAAAGAAAAGGGATGGCATGCTCATAAGGCACTCTGCATCCAAACATGAGATGGACCTGTTAGGAAAAGGACTGAAACCACGGCTTCATGTTTAAAAGAGGGCAATCCCGACTTCGAGATAAGAGCCTTGAGCTTGAAACTTGGAGAGCTGGACTCAGGCCCGAGGTCTTTCCTCTAACATCTTGTTTGCCCACAGCTGGGTGATCTGACCTCTAGCCACTTGACAAGTTGGTTACAGATCCAGCATAGAACCCAGACACTCAGCCCCTAAACCTGTGTTTTATTAGAAATTAGGGGAATTGAGACATTCCCATCAGACTGGTTGACAGCTAGGGAAACATGGGCAACTGCATCAGTATGGATTAAAACAGGGTCAAGATTTCTTAGTACTCTAAAGTGTTGTGATTTATGATAGAAACCTAACCTAGTAAAACATTTTGCCTGGGTGACTAGAAGCTGGAAATGAGGAACGAGATACATTTCATTTGGCCTGCACAGTGTTTTTAAAAATCTGTATGAGTTTATGGACATCGTGATGTTTACCTTCACCAAAGGCTCCACTCTCCCTAATGTCTCCTGTATAGAACAACTAATGTTACCTGCCTGCTTCTGGAGCCATTTGCATTTGAGAACTCTGCTCATTCCAACAAGTAACTTTCCACCACATGGTCCTCAAAAGAGTGCAACATGTATTTGGCTGATTAAAGAAGAAATATCAATTCCTGAGTATATCACCAGAGTATTTCTCAGAAGCAGTACAGTCCCATCATGGTTTAATTAGTTATAGGACCTGAGTTTCTCCAACAAAACATGGGACCAATATAACAAAAATGAAACACGGAGTGAGTTTGCCTATCAGCCCAAGCAAAATGACATTCCCAGAGTGTCTTCCTTTGGGCAGAAGACATACGTATTGGTGAAGTGTAATCAATGTGGTAATCTTCTGAAAAACCATAGCAGGGTTGAATTGTAGATTTTGAGGCATGCCTTTACTACTAAAACAGTTATGATGGCAAAATATAACCCAGGACTCAAAATGGCTAAAACAGTTTCATGACATTGAATTTGAAATAAGCCATATGCATGATATGCATAAAAATCACATATCCATGCTTATAAAATAATAGAAACACATTTGTTAAGCTTAAATATAACCATTTAGATCATCTCCTTCTAATAGCAATTGTCACTTGGATCCTGTTTTTTTGATACACTTCTTTGGGTTGTTGTTGCATGAACTTCCACTGAACCCAAAAACATAACACAAGAAAACCGAATGGTGCAATTTATGATTTTAATATTTCATTCCCCAAACTATGGTTTTAGACATAAGTAGCCCATATTAGGATTAGAGAAAGTACCCTTGGCAATAACTTTTCTTGGATGCTCTGTTTCCCCCAATCTTACTATTAAGCAAATGCATACTATAAACATATTCATTCTTCTTATATAGAATTTTCTACTGTGCATTGACTTCCTGCCTTAGGCTCAGAGACTGGTGCTACCTTTAAGTCTGGGTTACAATAAACATTACTTGCTAGTCAGTTAAGCAAGATGGTCTCAAAGGTCCTGAAATAATTAGTCTAGAAATAAAGTCCTTATTTTTCCCCTCTGAATATTTTTCTTCTCATTAAAAACTTTTGGCTTTTTTACCAACTATGAAAACATTATATGAACACTATTGCCATTTCAAATAATGTAAAGAGTCATAAAGAACAAAGCAAACATGACTCATAATTCTAACACTCAGAGAGAACCACTGTATATGTGCTTGATGGGTAGGTAAATCAGATGTACAATGTTTTATAAATATATATACCTACATATATGTTGAGTGTACTCTGGGCTGTGAAAGTCAGACAAGCTAGAAAAGTTAGCCTCCTACTTCTCTTCACATCCAAATTCTGAGTTCTATCCATTCTACCTCTGAAAGAGTTGTCAGTTTCATTCTACTCTTTTGGTCTCACTGCCTTAGTTCAATCTCATCATCTCTAAACTCAGGAATTCAAACAGCTTCCTGATGCATCTCCCCATACCATTAATTTTCCCATCAAACATACTCCATCTATCCTATCACTAGATCCTATCCTATCATTTATTTCATAAATGTAGAAATGGGTTTTTACTCATCTGCTTAGAAGCCATTCACACCCACCCAATAACATTAGTATGAAGTATAACCACTTTCACTTGCCAAGCAATCACCAATCTGTCTCTGAAAGAAATGGTCCTCCAAAATACAACATCTGTTCCTGATTAAAACTCTTCAAAGTATAGGGATAGAGGGAACATTCCTCAACCTTATAAAATCTATCTATGAAAAACCCACAGCGAATATCATTCTCAATGGGGAAAATCTGACAGCCTTTGCTCTAAGATCAGGAACAAAACAAGGATGCCCACTCTCACCACTATTGTTCAACATAGTGTTAGAAGTCCTAGCAACAGCAATCAGACAACAGAAAGAAATAAAATGTATTCAAATTGGCAAAGAAGTCAACTCTCTCTCTTTGCAGATGACATGATACTCTATGTGGAAAACCCAAAAGACTCTACCCCCGAACTACTAGAACTCATACAACAATTCAGTAATGTAGCAGGATACAAAATCAATGCACAGAAATCAGTTGCATTCTTATACACTAACAATGAAAATATAGAAGGGAAATCAGAGAATCGATTCCATTTACTATAGCACCAAAAACTATAAGATACTTAGGAATAAACCTAACCAAAGAAGTTAAGGATCTGTACTTGAGGAACTATAGAACACTCATGAAAGTGAAGAAAACACAAAAAGATGGAAGAGCATTTAATGCTCATGGATCGAAAGAATAAACATTGTTAAAATGTCTACACTACCCAGAGCAATCTACACTTTCAATGCCATTCCGATCAAAATTCCACCTACATTCTTCAAAGCGTTGGAACAAACAATCCTAAAATTTATATGGAACTAAAAAAGACTTCAAATTGCTAAGGAATTGTTGAAAAAGAAAAACAAAGCTGAGGGCATGACGTTACCTGATTTCAGACTTTATTACAAAGCTGTGATTACCAAGACAGCATGGTACTGGCACAAAACAGACAAAGAGACCAATGGAACAGAGTAGAGAGTCCAGATATGGACCCACAAGTCTATGGTCAAATCATCTTTGACAAAGCAGGAAAAAATATCCAGTGGAAAATGAAACTAGACCATTCTCTTACACCACACACAAAGATAAACTTGAAATGGATGAAAGACCTCAACGTGAGGCAGGAATCCATCAAAATCCTAGAGGAGAACATAGGCAGTAGCCTCTTTGACATTGGCCACAGCAACTTCTTTCAAGACACATCTCCAAAGGCAAAGGGAACAAAAGCAAAAATGAACTTTTGGTACTTCATCATAAAAAGCTTCTGCACAGCAAAGGAAACAGTCAACAAAACAAAGAGGCAACCCACGGAATGGGAGAGGATATTTGCAAATGACACTACAGACAAAGGGCTGATATCCAAAATCTGTAAAGAACTATAAAGAACTACTCAAACTCAACATCCAAAAAGAAAATGATCATATCAAAAATGGACACAGAAACAAACTGAGGGATTTGGAGAGATAAGGGTGGAGGGATGGGAGAGCCTGGTGGTGGGTACTGGGGGCACCTATTGCATGGAGCACTGGGTGTGGGGAATGGGGAATGAATCTTGGAACACTGGGAAAAAAAAATTAAGTAACAATAAAAAAAAATGGGCAGGAGACATGAAGAGGCACTTCTCCATAGAAGACATACAAATTTCTAACAGACACATGAAAAAATGTTCTTCATCACTAGCTATTAGGGAAATTCAAATCAAAACCACACCGAGATACCACCTTACACCAGTCAGAATGGCCAAAATTAACAAGACAGGAAACAAGTAGTATTGGAGAGGTTGCAGAGAAAGGGGAACCCTCTTACACTGTTGGTGGGAATGCAAGTTGGTGCAGCCACTTTGGAAAACAGTATGGAGATTCCTTAAAAAATTAAAGATAGAGCTTCCCTATGACCCTGCAATTGCACTACTGGGTATTTACCCCAAAGATACAGATGTAGTGAAAAGAAAGGCCATATATACCCCAATGTTCATTGCAGCAATGGCCACAATCGCCAAACTGTGGAAAGAGCCAAGTTGCCCTTCAACAGATGAATGGATAAAGAAGATGTGGTACATATATACAATGGAATATTATGCCTCCATCACAAAGAATGAATACTCAATATGGACTGGATTGGAAGAGATTATGCTGAGTGAAATAAGCCAAGTAGAGAAAGTCAAGTATCACATGGTTTCACCTACTTGTGGTGCATAAAGAGTAATACAGAGGACAGTAGGAGAAGGAAAGGAAATGGGAAGTAGGGTAATTCAGTAAGGGAAATGAAACATAAGAGACTTTGGACTCAGAAACAAACAGAGGGTCTTGGAAGGGATGGGGTGAGGGTATGGGAGAGCCTCGTGGTGGGTACGGAGGGCACGTATTGCATGGAGCACTGGGTGTGGGGCATAAACAATGAATCTTGGAACACTGAAAAAATAAAATTAAAAAAAAAAAAGAAATGGTCCTCACCCTTGGTTCTACCATACACTCTAGCTACAACAGGGGATATTGCCTCTAGAACAGAACATAATTTCCTTCCTGTTTCTATGCCTTCGTGTGTGCTGTTCCATCAACCTACAATATCCTTATTCAATATAACCAATTGAGAAGGGATCCCTATAGGTTGTAATACAGGTCAGAGTGTTGTTTTCAATATCTCAAGAAGGTTAATAAAAATATAGATTGCTCTATGATAAGAATGTATAGACTCACCACTTTTTCTTAACTTTTGTATTATTTTTAGCTACCATTACATCAGCTGGGTATAGAAAGCTGTTGTATCAAGCTGGTTAGGAGCCAATGGCCTATGTCTTTCCACAATATATATTGGGAAATCTAATTAATTGTGACTGATATAATTTTATTATTTATATAATTTTAACATAGATGCCACAAAGTCAATTGGGGAAATGTTAACAAAAGTAGTCAGTGTTGTGAAGCAACGGCTGAAGAAAAGAGAAAAAAAGGGGAAGAGAGGAAGTAGAAAGAGAGGGGGAAGGCAAGAAGGGTGCTAATTAAATAGCGAAAATCTTTCCATTCTTAACTTCTCTTAATCTCCTGAATAAAATAATCTACAGAGTAGATATTTGTATATTTTCCCACTTACAGATGAGGAAACAAATCAAAGAGAGGCTGAATAGAATATTTACAGTAATTCAGCCTGCCAGTGAGTATGAAGCCAAGATTCCAACTTGGGCTAAGCTAACATGAGTTCCATATTCTTCCTCTTACATCTGCTGTCTCTCCCTGGAATTTATTCTGCTTTTATCACTACTCTTGTGTGTGATGACCTCAAGGGACACAGCAAGATACCTCAACAATTACATTTTTTACATCAATCATTTAAAGCAAGTAAGAACACATCAAAGTATATTTAGAGAGACATGTGGCAAGTGATTCGGCTGCATGGGCTCTGGGACCGTGCTATTTTCAAAGTTGTGAAACTTCAGGCATGTTATTTACCTTATCCATGGCTCAAATGCCTGATGTGTAAAATGAGGAAAATGATAATGCTTACCACTGGGTCACTTTGGGAATGAAATGTAACCACATGTATCCTTCTTATAGCAGGACCACAGGCAGTGTCTCAAAGCATTTAGCACTAGGCACAATATGGTCAAGATCTGCTAACATCCATCTTTCTTCAGCAAGAGTTAAATCACCACCACCACCAAAAAAAAAAAAAGGTCATTTAAAGAGATTTTTATTATTATTATTATGTTAGTTACAATATAGTACATCATTTGTTTTTGATGCAGTGTTCCATGATTCATTGTTTGCATAGGACACCAGTGCTCCATGCAATACATGCCCTCCTTAATACCCATCACTGTGCCAACCCATACCCGCACCCTCCCCTTCTAAAACCCTGGGGGGTTTCTTGGAGCCCATAGTCTCTCGTGGTTTGTCTCCCACTCTGATTTCCATCCCCTTCATTTTCCCCTTCATTCTCCTAATACCCCCCATGCTATTCCTTATGTTCCACAAATAAGTGAAACCATATGATAATTGACTTTCTCTGCTTGTCTTATTTCACTCAGCATAATCTTCTCCAGTCCCATCCATGTTGATGCTGGGTATTCATCCTTTCCGATGACTGAGTAATTAATATTCCATTGTATATATGGACCACATCTTCTTTATTGATTCATCTGTTGAAGGGCATCTCAGCTCTTTCCAGTTTGGCCACTGTGGACATTGCTGCTACGAACATTGGGGTGCATATGGCCCTTCTTTTCATTACATCTGTATCTTTGGGGTAAATAGTAGTGCAATTGCTGGGTCATAGGGAAGCTCTATTTTTAATTTTTTGAGGAACCTCCACACTGTTTTCCAAAGTGGCTGTACCAACTTGCATCCCCAACAATACAGGAGGGTTCCCCTTTCTCCACATCCTCTTCTACATTTGTTGTTTCTTGTCAATTTAAGCCATTCTAAGTATTGTAAAATAGTATCTCAGTGTGGTTTTGATTGAATTTCCCTGATGGCTAATGATATTGAACATTTTTTCACGTGTCTGTTAGCCATTTGTATGTCTTCTTCAGAGAAGTGTCTGTTCATGTCTTCTGCCCATTTTTTGACTTGATTATTTGTTTTTTGAGTGTTGAGTTTGAGACATTCTTTATAGATCTTGGATACCAGCCCTCTATCTTTAGTGTCATTGTAATTATCTTCTTCCATTCTACGAGGTGCCTCTTAGTTTTGTTGACTGTTTCCTTTGCTGTGCAGAAGCTTTTTATCTTGATGAAGTCCCAAAATTTCATTTTTGCTTTTGTTCCCTTTGCCTTTGGAGACGTGTCTTGAAAGAAGTTGTTGTTGTGGCTGATGTCAAAGAGGTTACTGCCTATATTCTCCTGTAGGATTTTGATGGATTCCTGTCTCACATTGAGGTCTTTCTTCCATTTTGAGTATATCTTTGGGTATGATGTAAGAGAATGGCCAAGTTTCATTCTTTTGCATATAGCTGTCTAATTTTCCCAGCCCCATTTATTGAAGAGACTGTCTTGTTCCCACTGGATATTTTTTCCTGTTTTGTCAAAGATTATTTGACTATAAAGTTTAGGGTACATATCTGGGCTCTCTATTCTGTTCCATTGGTTTATACATGTCTGTTTTTGTGCCAGTACCATGCTGTCTTAAACAATTCATGGAAACCAATAAGAACAAAAACACATCAGTCCAAAACCTAAGGGATACTGCAAAGACAGCCTTGGGGGAAATATAGAGCCATCCAAAGCCTCACTCACAAAAACAGGAAAATCCTGAATACACAAACTATCTTTACACCTTAAAGAACTAGAGAATCAACAATAAATTAATCTTAACCCATGTCCAAGGAGGGAAATAATCAAGATCAGAGCAGAGATCAATGAATTAGAAACCAGAAATACAGAAGAACATATCAATGGAACTAGAAGCTGGTTCTTCAAAAGAATTAATAAGATCAATAAACCACTGGCCAGACTTATTCAAAAAAAAAAAGAGAAAGGTCCCAAATCAATAAAATTATGAATGAAAATGGAGAGATCATGACCAACACCAAAGAAATAGAAACAGTTATCATAAATTATTATGAACAGCTATATGCCAGTAAGTTAAACAACCTAGAAGAAATGGATGCATTTCTGGAAACCCATAAACTTCTAGGACTGAAACAGGAAGAAATTAAAAGCCTGAATAGACCAAAAACTAGTAAAGGAATTGAAGCAATGATCAACAATCTCCAAAAAAAACAAGAGTCCAGGACCTGATGGATTCCCTGGAGACTTCTATAAACATTCAAGAAGAAATAAAACCTACTGTCCTGAAACTGTTTCAAAAAATAGAAACAGAAGGAAAACTTCCATACTCTTTCTATGAGGCCAGGATTACCTTGATCCCAAAACCAGAAAAAGACTCCATCAAAAAGGAGAATTTCAGACCAATATCCCTGACGAACATGGATGCCAAGATTCTCAACAAGACACTAGCTAATAGGATCCAACAGTACACTAAAGAGATTTTCTTAAAATTTTTAATGTCTTTTAATTATTAAACAAATCATTAATATTTCCCCCAATTTCCTAATGTATTTATCAAAGACTTGCAGTCTTAGTCATAGCTTCTAACCAGCATGTACAGCAGTTTTCTACTGGGAGTAAAACAGTGTGGAAGTTGGGAAATTTGATCTACAAGTAGCAACTGGTGATGCTGACAGTTAAGACTTCTTTCCTTTTCAAGGTTCAGGAACAAAACTGTAATGATGGAGATGCATTAAGGAAGCCCATGGTATTCTACTGTTGTATTGAGGGGAGCTTAGCCCCATCTAGAACGTAGCAAGTTATAAGCAGTTGGCCTCTAATGTAATAATCTGCTTGGCCAGACCGAAAAATGGATTGAGCTCAGAGTTGCTACTGCATGCATTAGCAAACAAAAATTGTTATAAGACAGCATTTTTAAAAGTTCTGGGAAAGTAATTATGCAGACTTTTAAAATATTCTTCTTAAAATGAAATTAAAAAAATAAAGGATAAAATTGGCAAATTTTAGAAAATGTTATTTCTCAAAATTTAATATTTGTCCACTCTTACCTAATTTCAGCACTTATATATTTTCTAGTATTTGTAGCAGTTAAACAAATTTCACAGTATTCTATTTCTTATGAGCATAATATAGCTGGGTTTAACAGTAACTATGTCAAAATACCTTACTTTCTCTAATGTTGAAAGAGTCTATGCCAACTTTATATACCGTCCCTCCAGCTGTGTTTTCCAAATTTATCTGATCATAATTTCACCTAGGTGCTTATGAAAATACAAGTGCCCATTGCCCATTCCCTGGAGATTCTTAATCCGGAAGTCAGAATGAGGCTAGGGAATTGTTATTTTAAAGAAATGCCCTCACTGAATCAGATCACTCATCATGTAAGAGCTCCTCACCAATGCACATTTTAAAGGATAATTCAACATAAATGATTTTAAATCCTTTTCTAAAAATACTTGGAAGATGTTGGAGTCCTGAAGACAATGTTTCACTACTGAAGTCAAACTTATGAACAGGAGTTTAGGAAAATGTGAGAAGAATTCTATTCCAAACTAAAGCCACAAAATATAAAGGGCCTTTCTACTTTCTCAGCTATCCCACCCTCCCTCTCTTCCTTTCTTCTTTCCTTCAACACTTACCTGAGTTCTTCTCTAACTTCCACTGCTGTGTTCCCTGCTATAATGAACACATCATTCATGTCATCAGTCAGCATGTTGCAGGCATAGCCAATGTTAATGGCAGTTTCTGAAACCAAATAGAACCCACCTCAGTTAGAACATTACTTAATAACATAAGTACCTTGTTCATAAAAGTTTTGGGGCATTACCCCTTAATGTCAGAGAGAGAGCATGATGAGAGATAAAATCCAAGAAACCCAGAGCTAAATTCAAAGATCCAGTTTCTATGATCAAATTTACCACTTGTTAAAACCACCACGGAGAGGAAGCAACATCTAGGAATTCTCAGCCTTCTCATTTAGTTTTTGAAAAAAAGTCTTGATTCCCAAAATTAGAATTTATGAAAATACCCTAGGCCCTGTGATACAGTGAAATGTATAAATAAAAAACTTTTTACCTGAAGTCCCAAATACTGCCTTTGGAGAGCTAAAATACTTAATTTAGCTATCATTCAATCTGATGTGGTAGACACATTGAAAAAAACTCAGAACTTGTTCAGCTGAACAGCAAAAAATGTTCTTATAATAGCTTTAGAGTTCTCCCACATACAACATTGCCATTTTTCCCATTAAGTAAAGTTTGGGATTTGACTATCACCTCAAAGACCACCCAGGACTGCTGCTGCTAGGTAAGTGGAGAAGTACACAAGGTTGAGCAGTCCTTCCTCTACTTCTGTAGAACTGGACATTTGAATAGTTAGGTAGCCCTTTCATCCTCAATAGGGTCATCTGTACAGAGTGATTAGGCTCTTGCCAATTCTGTAGCATAATTAGATTGCCCTAAGTCTCCAGGCAGTTGATAAAATCTTAGCATATCCTTTGTATAAGCCACAGAAATAAAAGCTAAATAAGAGTAAACTTGTGTATATTCATAACTAAGTGAAGAGTTGTGAATGTACCCACTGATCAACATCAAACTCTAGGAAGTTTCTACGAACACACCACAGGGCTCAACTGTCTACTGCTCACTTTTTGTAATCAGTGATTTGGCTGAACACATGGAGGACTGATTTATCATATCTACAAATCCTCAAATGTTCTAAAAATATGTAACAAATAGATAGAATCTTGAAAACATACATGTGCCAATTTACTAAATATTCTGGTTTACAGATGGCCAAGCATAAAATCTTCTTTAAGTATTACCTTCTAGTGATGGATCCAAAACATGCTGATCCCTTTTCCTTCTTAGAAAACACAGTACCCTGGATATAATGACTCCTTCTCTGCTGACTTGGCGTTCTGTCATGTCTGAAAGTGGGTCAGCTCTTACTGTACCACTACGTGGGCAGTCCTGGAATTTAGCCTGGATGCCCTGGTACATCGGTGGGGATTGTCAAAATGCTAGAATACTTCCACACCTGTTGATAAACAGCCACTTCCCTGAGTCTCCCCAAAGCCTGTATACCGTCCTGACCCTGTCCCTAATATCCCCAAACCTCCCTACCATCAAGAAACTCAAGGAATAGCCCCTGATGTCTCCATTGGCCTGCTTAAGTGCTGTGCCTCTCTCTGTCCCGACTGGGGTCAGTGCTCATGTGAAACAACAAACATTTTTAATACCACTGTTGCCTACAGGAGAAACTATTGTATTTAAGAAGCAATTGAGCTGAAACTCAACTGACCAAAGAATATACTATAGAAACCAATTCATTAGTTTTTGTTTTTAAATAATAAATTATTGTAATACATTAGCTTTATTCTTTATATTTCAACTCTTTCCTCTGTGAAGAGCTATATAAATATTTAATTCATTAAGCTTTCTGGTTAATTAAAATTTTACCAGAGAAATTACTATAGTCCCCTCTCAAGACATCATCAGCATCTATTTTCAATTTACCTTGTTTGTCTCCTGTTAGGACCCAGATCTTAATATTGGCTAGTGATAAACTTGCAATAGTTTCTGACACACCCTCTTGTAACTTATCTTCGACAGCAGTGGCACCTAGTAGCTTCATTGAAAAATAGAGAATACGTCATGTTAATGCAGGCAAACAACATCCACAATATCAATGGCTCTAAATCAGAGTTTAGAGGTCAAAGAACATGAACTAAAGATGGAAGTTTTGATGCATTGATGCAGCAAGCATCTAATTGCATGCAGTGATGGGTTGGGAAGGTCCTCAAGAGGATGGTCCCAAATCATGCCAACTGATAGTCACACCAATTAATGGCAGAGACCCTGGAGTTTAGAATGTATGAGGGGTCTGATACGCTCAGGTAATATATTAGCATAAACCATCAGAAGCCATTAGGGCTTCTAAAAAGTGAGGAACTCCCCAGCCTCTTCCCCACTTCTATCAACAAGGAAAGGTCCAAAAGAGAGCTCTAATCTCACAGTAAGGATCACAAAAGAGTAGAGCCATTCCCCTAAATTAACAAACCAGCAGATACCATAAATAAAAAGTGAAGGGTCTTGTGTAATACTTCATCAAAGGATGAATATAACATACTACCTTACAACTGCTAAGCATGCTAACCACTGGAGCCTCAGGGAAGAGCAGTTTGCAAAATAGATCATACTCTGGGCAGCACAGATATCATCAGAACCCCATGGCCTAGGATGGTTTAGAGCTATATAGTCACACTTCATGCAAAGTTTTCCTGCTCAAAAAAGGTCGATCATAAAGCAGGGAGAGAAAAAAAAAAAGCACATAACATCAAGGACATACTGGAGGCTGACAAAGAATAGAGATGCCACTGTCTTCTACTTTGGGGAAACTTCCAAGTGTATAAGCTATTGCCAATAGAAATAATCCTCTAGGCTCTCTAGGGCCATACATGGCAAACTTGAAGCCAATGTATAAAGCATGACTCAGTGTTTGAAAGGGTAACATCTGCTATGTGCAAAATGATTTGGCAATGGATTATTCCTATGCTAGATCTCTAAACACATACTATCCCTTCTGTAAACATGAACCATCATGCTTCTAAACTCATACCATTAAGTCTCTTTCAATTTCTTCATATAGCCCAGCTATCCGTTCATCCCTCTCATCCTCAATAGTGTTTGCATCTTCAAGCATCTTATGCCACTCTTCAAAGTACTTGTCATCCAGATCTCTGTACGCAATGGCCAAGGTTCGAAGGCCTTCCCCTGCAAATTCCTGCCAGAGCAGACATAGATTTAGGAACCATCACAGAGTAGTAACCATGGAAATACCAGCAATAATAATGGGTAAGAAGTTGTTCACTTGCATTCATTTTGTCCCAAGAGTGTTACTTGGTCATCCTAACTCCCAACTTTTTAATCCCCTTGGAAATGGGGTATGTTTCTATTTGGTATTCTATTGCTATGGGGTTAACACATTCAGGGGAGCTAGCCTTCCCCATAAAGACAACTGCAATGCCTACTGAAGTGCTCCAGGTGAGAAGTAATCAGCCATACGCATGACTTGAGATATCCATTTGAAGCAATACATACTGGTTCCAACCTATCCCCTGAATAAACAAAGCACTCCTGAAGTGAGAGAGACCCAGCCTGTTTCATAGCACATAGCCCTTGACTTCCAGTGGAGAGGAGAGGATCTTCAGGGGAACCATAGCTCTCAAAGCAAAGGCAGGAGCTCTCTCAAAATGTGGCAGCATGACATTTCACCAGTCTTGTCATGTTCCACCTCGTGATACAGCTATGTCTAAAATTAACTAAGTTCTACTTCTGTTTATGCTTGAAATCTTCCATAATAAAAAGTTAAAGTCAATTACAGATGAATAAACACTGGTCAGATAACAAGTTGAAGCATATTAAGGTTATAAGAATAACCTCTAGGGGCAAAAGGGAGAGCGAGGCAAAAAAGTGAATACAAATATTTGCCTCAGGGAAGCAAGAAGTAGAGGCTGACTTTTACTTTTCATTCTAGGTCCTCTGTCAATTTTCTTACTTTTTGCTAAATGAAAGTTTTATTTTAATAATGAAAAATCTTAGAAATTTAAAAAACACCATCAAGTCAGGTTATTTAAAAATTACTATTTTTGAGAAACTGATTTCTTTGGAGTTAGTATTTTGTAACTGGTCCAATTAATTGAAGAGTCATATTTTCCTTTAGTGTCTCAGTAAACTAATGATCTCAAATGATACCTTTGGTGCTTTATCCTTCTAATAGGAAAAATAAATAAATAAAAACAGGAGACTGGTCGTTGCAAAATGTCTCATATAGTCACAATAGCTAGAAACATATGTAGATTTCTTTGGGGAAATGTTAAAAGCCTCCCACTTTGTCTAGGCCTCCAGTGGTCATTTTATGGGCCTCTACACTGCAAATGTTTTTTAGAACATGTCTGCTCCTTTGGGCATTGCCACTGAGCATATCTTCCCTGCTGTGTTTTGGCTTATAGAACAGACATAGGTTTGTGATCAGGCGCATGTTTACACCATGACACACCCTAACTTGGTAAATGGAAAGTAAATTCAGTGCTTGGTGCAATGATGTGGTTTCGCCCACAGAGACCATGAAAAAATTACCCAAATTTATTTTGTAGGCAATTGGTAGCACTCTGGACATTGTAATCACATTTTGCAAGACCACCGCTGGGCCCCCTACTGATCTGAAAATCTAGTTACTGCCTTGTAATGCTCTTTGTCTCCCTAATTCACACAAACACTTCTTTGCCTTTAACTTGTAGCCGCACTGGGCATGACCAGTGCTTTCTTCCCTGTTCTGTCCAACAGTGAATCAACTCTAAGACAGCATTACAAAAGGGGACAGATGATTTAAGTTATTTAATTAGTGCATGAATCATAAGTTTAATCCTAAATGAGCATTTGAGCAAGGTCGTTTCCTACCATTAAGCAATTCAAAATCAATTATTAAATATAAATTGAAAACCTCAGAATTTAAAGCCAAAACAAATAGTGAATGAAGCAAAGAGCAAGTCAAATTGCTATTACCTGGAAAAAATCTCTTTTGCATAGAAATGTAAAAAGACCACATTAGACTTCCTACACTTTAGTATGAAAGGAAAATGTATGAAAATCCAAGGCCTTTGGTGTTTGAGAAATGGTAAAAATTGGATACTTATGATTCTAATATTGTTTTCACATACACACACACACACACACACACACACACACAGACACACACACACACACACACACACACACACACACACAATTAAAAAGACCATGCCAGCCTTCTGGAAAAGATTAAAAGAAAATCAAGAATGTTCTATTGGAAAGACAAAAACAATAGCTATGTTTGTAACCAATATTACTAAACCATCATTCTTTAAAGTCAGGCAGAATTTTGTTTTGTTTTGCTTTATTTGTTTGTTTGTTTTTTAAAGATCCAGGGAATGTTTTGTATTAAATATAGGGCTTGACAAAGAACATGAATCTTCAATAACTTTTTAAAGGAGAGAAACCAATGAGGATATGGGAATTTTGACCAGTTGTCCTTAAAGTTCATATTCGGTTAAATAGAACCTCAAATAAATATTAGAGAGACACTTGAATCATCAGGTTTAAACCAGGTTAAGAGAGACACTTGAATCATCAGGTTTAAACCAGGTTAATGATCATATTAATTCACAGACTCTTACTCTTTTGTCAAAATATATGTGCCAAATTTATATGGCATAAATATATATGCCTAAGTTTACTCTTGCTCCCTTCAGAAGGCTTTTGTAAAGAAATTATGCATAGTCTAGGATGTGTGCATCTGGTAGCTTCAACATGAAGAGGATAAATGACTTATCATGATTTACAACCTGAACAGAAGGACTTCTGGAGGAGAATGTTGGCTACTATCTTCCCTTCAGCATGTAAGCATGACCCTAAGCTCTTCCCTGGGGGTAATCATAGAAAACTCCACTGGTGTCAGATACATTAGAACCCAAGGGAAAGCAACTGTCCTGCTCCTCTTTCCAGAACCAGTCTCCAAGAGAAGAAGCTTCAAACTGCAGAGGAGTTAGAGGTTTCCCTAGGTGTCCTGAGCCTTTCCCTGGCCAGACTTCAAGAGCCTACACTCAGCAGCTACTTCACAGCGGCTGTGTGTCAATCCATCTGTGGTAAGACTGATCAGACTTTCAACAGGGCAACATAGGGGTCCATGTGCCAGTTTCCAGACACTTTCTGGCACAGTTTCCTGTGCTTTCTATTTCAAAAGTCAGATCATTTCGCTAATATTTTAAAAATAAGACCTAATCATAGGAAGCGGCCAAAGGGCCATTGTGCTAACCTTCAGACAGAAGCACTTACACTGAGATGGTCTGTCGTCAAAGTCAGGAGGTCTTCATTGGATGGATGAAGTTTTTCAAACAGAATAGTGTCTGCTCCTTTGGAATAAAGCTTTATCTGTCCTTCTGGGTTTCGAACTGAAAAGAAAAATTTTGTGTAGCAGATAATTAACAAAATCCTTCAAAACTAGATTTTTCTAGGGCTCCAGCCAGGAAATTTGGAAATGGGCATAACATGTTAGCCAGTAGTAAAATATTCAGTGCCTTTAATTAGAAGGTCACTATCTAAGTCACTTGGCCTTATTCCTGATCTATTAACTTAGAAATCTTCCATCTACTGGAATCCTTTAATTTCCCAAACTCGGAAACAAGTGTTTTTATTCAGATGTGTATGACCTTACCATTTTCCTTGCCTACTACTCTGAAGGTTGGTAAATCCAAATTAAGTCTTCTGGATTGAACAGAATCGAGAGCTTTGCCTGCCGGTCTCCTGGTGTGAAACTCAAGACCTACTGTTGGAATCAACTATCATCATTGTGCCAAATGATCTCCATATGGAATTTGAGCCATTCAAAGACATGGTTTACATGCACTAGTTTTCTGTCCTTACTGATGTTTTTCTTTACCCTCTTCACTCACTGGAAAAGGCCTTTCATTCATTCTTGGTGGTTGATTTCTCAGTCACAATTCTGGCCTGCATGCATACCTCACAGGGGGCTTTCAAAATTAGTTTCTACTTTTCACTGGAAGTCTGTATCAGTTAGGGCTATGTTTTTAATCTATCCCCCCTCCCAGGTTTGGGAATGACAGCCCTGAGGAAGATCCCTTTCATTTCCAGTCTTTAAGCCTTCCCGAGGCTGTCCATATATTGCTGTCAAATCTTTTTTTAAACTACAGAATGTAGAGTGCCTGGGTGGCTCAGAGAGTTAAGCCTCTGCCTTCAGCTCAGGTCATGATCTCAGGGTCCTGGGATTGAGGCCCACATGGGGCTCTCTGCTCAGCAGGGAGCCTGCTTCCTCCTCTCTCCTTGCCTGCCTCTCTGCCTCCCTGTGATCTCTCTCTCTGTGAAGTAAATAAATAAAATCTTTTAAAAAAAGTTTTAAACTGCAGAATGCTTGGCCTACATTTGTAGGCTTGGCTTTATAGCTTGGCACATACTAGGCCCTTAATTATTTGACGAATGAATGCATGAATGAATGAATGAATTAATGACATGACATGACATGGCAATAAATTTCTTTCCAGGAACTACCTACAATTCAAGCAACTTTCTGGATCACGACGTGATGGTCTGAACAATGACCCTTGCAAGCTTCAACATAGCAAAGATTGTTACATGATTTCCAATCAATTATAACTTCTCTCTAAAAACAGAATGCTTTAAAACAGATGAACATAAATATTGACTGCGATTAATTGAACAGAATATAAGATTTAGAGCTTGACTTAAAGGAATATAAATACCAGAGTACAATAAATTAATTTCCCTTCTTCTAACGACTCTTACTTAAGACTTCACCTAGTTTCCTCCTGTCTTTGACTATATTTAACGCACCCTGGAAACTTTTTTATATTGGGACTTGTCTAGGGCTTGTCTTCTCTCCTAAAACCCTTGGTCAGCTCTCCTAGTTGCCAGAACTCATGCAGTTCTTCTTGTACTCTGGCTCTAATTGCCCACGTTGGGGAGAAAGAAAAAATCATATGTAATTTACCTAATTGTTCAAGCTGGAGGGGGTGGGAACGTTTAATCCTACCTTTCTTTTGATTTTCTTTGACAGCAATCCAGTTTAATAACTTTTCCCATATTTTCTCCCTTCCATCACCAGAGCTATAAAGGCCAAGGATGTGCTTCCTACTTTTGCCAAAATGACTTCTCCATGACTGCTGTTTAGAGCCCAGGCTAGGACATTCGTTCTCAAACTTTTTGGTCTCAGAACCCCTATACAGTCTTAAAACTTTGTGAGAACTCCAGGACTTTATTTTAAGTGGATTATATTTATCAATATTTACCATATTAGAAATTAAAGTTGAGAAATTTTATTATATCAATGGTCTTATGACAATAATTATATTACTATCATAATGACTATTACAATTATGATAATAAACATTTTACATATTAACATAAATAGCATTTCTTTAATTATGATTTCCACAACAAAAAAATTTGAGTTTGGAGAGTGGCATTATTTTACGTGATAACAGTTCTCTTGACGTTTGGATTCTCATATCTGCCTCTGCAGTTCAATCTGTTGCGATATCACACATCATGTGGCTTTTATAAAACTCCACAGTATACTCATGAGAAAAAGAAGGAAATAGACAAATAACATTAGTTTTATTATGAAAATGTTTTTGTCCTTGTGCATCCTCTGAAAAGCTCCCAAGTTTTCTTAGGTTTCCCTAGACCACACATGGAGAATCACTGGTCTAGGAAATCACAAACCAATTATAATTTGGGCAAATCCCTTACCGTCTCTTCTTCTCAGCTTCTACATATGAAAAAACAAGATATTTAAACAATCTAACTTCTAAGGTCTTTTTTGAACTACATTTTTCTCATTCAGTAAAGATTTTCCATTTCTTCCATGTTGTTTTCTTAACCCAGCATTAGCCCCTTTAAATTTGAGTTCATGTAAATCCAATTTCATGGACTCTTGCTTAATTTTACTCAACTAAACCTTTCCTTTTGCAGCTGAGCAAGTTTTGCATCTCTTGATCCAAGGCTTCTAGTCATTTCTGCTAGGAAATTTCAAAGCTAATCAAATCTCACTCATTTCAGAAATTACCCTTTTTAAAATGAAAAGAGAGGTGACTGGGTGGCTCAGTCAGTGAAACATCTGCCTCCCAATTTTGGCTCAGATCATGATCTCAGAGTCACAGGATTGAGCCCCGAGGTGGGCTCCATTCTTACTGGGAAGTCTACTCGAGATTCTCTCTCTCTCTCTGCTCCCCCACACTCTCTGTGTCCCTCTCTTTAAAGAATTAAAAGGAATGTAACAGTTTTAAATGGTCAAAATAACATGTGGGCAAAGTCTTGGCAAAAATCATAGATTTTTAGTTATAAATTCTTCTACCAATGCTGGTATTATGTATTGGTGTTCTTCAAAGATTTTCCTAGGATCTAATTCCCCTTCCACTCTCCATGTAGTCACATTCATTTACACGGCTGCAGGTTCCAATGACAGAATGATGGATTTTAAGTGTATATCTCCTGCCCAAATCTATCTCCAGCACACCCTTCCAATCTGTACATCCAACCATAAACTACGTATCTCCTTTTGGATGTGCTCGATTATACCAGAATCAAACTGGATACATTACCTTCCTCCAATAACTAGGTATTTCTCTTAGATCTCCATGTCAATAACCAGCTTCACCATTCACTCAGTCTCCAAAATCAGATATCCAACTATAATCAAAGCTCCTCTCCCTCCACCACCCATATATCCAACTGCAGCCATGAATTTCTCTTCTCTGGTCGATATCACATTAACCCAAAGGGCTTTACTCATCTCTAATGTTATCCTGCCAGACTCATCTTCACACTACTGCTTAGAATCCTTAAATTGTTTCCCTATGCTCTTAGGTTAAGTTTGGACACTCTTAACATGGCACAAACAGGAATCATTAAGACCTATCCTTTTCCAGCCTATTTCCTACCCCACTTCACCATCTTCCCTGAGTGCGATCACACACCACACTTCAATTCTACATTCTCCCTTAGCATCAAATCCCTGGGACATGGTGGGCACTCACTAAATATCTGCTTAATTGAGCTGAAATATAATTATACAAAATTCATTGAAAGTAGCAGTTATGCCTTTGTGACATAAAAAGAAAAAGAAAAAAAGTCAGAAATGGTTTCCAATGGCAGGTGTATGTTATAAGAGTAAATGCAATAGCAACACTGTGAAGGGTGATGAATGATTCTATTTTGCCATATCTCAGTTGGATGGCTGTTCATATATCCACACAGAGAAATGCCTGTCCTATGGCAGTGTGATTTGTATTCTGATCATCTCTAAAATATTTAGAGTTGAGCAACTCTTACTAAAGATCTTGCAAGGGTTTTTCAAGGAACTAGCCTAATTTATTCTTCCTTAATGTTTCTGTGCCACTTGCCTCTATTAACAAGTATCATTGAATTTTATCTCCGTATTTTTATTTCTATTGAGAATTGGTCCTTTTAAAACTGTGTAATAAGATCTATATGTTTATCCATATAGTAGGTTCTACACCCTCTGACAAAGTTCTTTCTAGAAATCTATTTTTATTTAGGTAACTGAATTAAATCGGGACTCTTGTCCTGGAATGAAAGTAGTACTAGTATCAAAACTATGCATTCATGATTCAATGACTGATAACACCCCCCTCAAAAAAAAAAATAGAAGGAGGAGAAAGAGGAAACAGAGGTGGAGAAAAAGGAGGAGGAGGAAAAGAAGGAAGAAGAGGAGGAAGAAGAAAAACAGGAGGAGGAGGAAGCAGAGAAGGAGGGGGAGCAAGAGAAGGAGGAGGAGGAGAAGAGAAGGAACAGCAACAGCAGCAGAAAACATCTGAGTCCTCACATCAGGGTGTTGTCCCCACAGACCGAGCCATGTGACAATCATGAGACTAGCACTGTTTTTTTGTGCCTTATTATCAAACAGAAAACCCTAGTGGAGCCCCTGTTTCAAATTCCTCCTGATTAAAAACCAAACAGAATCAAAATAAAGCCCACAAGCTTCCACGCATTCTGTGGTGGAACATTACCTTTCTTCATATGGGATCCATTAAGTCAAACATCTGAAGTTGTGGTTAGGCTGTGATTTCTCCACAGCCCGTAGTGATGACTGATGCTGGGGAAAAGCCAAAAGTTTCCCTGTGTAGCAATTTTAGGTTTTTGTCAACACCCTCATAGCAAAGAGAAGGCAGTTCTAAGCCAACCCAACATTAGTAACACCTCCCCTAAAGCTGTAAATAGAAGATTACTTCTGCTAATACATCATTAGGCCAACGCCTAGAGCAACATATGTGCTCAGCAGCAGCACCAGTGGGGACTGCCTACAGCCTGTTCAAAAAAAAATAAACATAAACATGCTCAGATGATGTTTGGCTTTTACCTGCTGAGAGCAATCTCTCACGGCTAGTTTCCAGTAGTTAAAGGCCAAAAACCTGACCATATATACACACGTTTTCGGCAGCAGAAACTGACTAAATGTGATGATCAGGATATTCATAAGTTACAACGTATTGGGTTAAATCTTATTTAAAACAAGCATTTATAGAAAATCTACTATGTGCCAAAATCTACTATGTGCTGGGCTCCTGGCATTTTAAGACGATGAAAACGCAGTACTACCTTCAGGTAACACAAACTCTAACAACTGCGAAGACCATGAATATCACGGGGCTGGTATCACACTGGTTTCTGAACAAGGTGCTCTGAGGAAGAAGAGAGTGCTGCTATTCGGAGAGCAGAGAAAGAATTGAGAGAATAGGGGACATTTGCGTTGGACATTTCCAGGTGAGTAGAAGTTTTCCAAAAGAAGTAGGGAAGGGGAAAGTCCCAGTAGGAGAAACAGCATGCGCAAAGGGTTAAAGTACACAATGCGTGCCTGGGATGGCAAGAGGTAGTGAGGCTTGGGAAGATTGGGGAAGTAGCAGAAAAGTAGACTGAGGTTAGATTGCAAGTAACCTTGAATGTTCTGCTAAGAATGGTACCCTCAAAGTTCTAGGAAGCCGAGGATTTTATGTAGGTGTATGTATCAAGGATTTTATGTAGGTGATGGCAAAATCAGGCCAATGTTTTAGAAAGAATACCCTCATATCAACACAGAGTATTATTTTAAGGGGACATGGTTTTGAAGATACTGCAATAATACAAGCAAGTGGTGATCAGGGCCTTCACTAAAGCAGGTATACTGGGAGACATCTCTAGGAAACACGGATCTATCAATTCTCTGTGTCTCCGTTTTATATCACACTGGTTTCTGAACAAGGTGCTCTGAAATTAAAAGCTGCAAATTAGACACTACATCTTTAAAATGGGCATAAAAGTAATAGTGCCTACCTTACAGGGTTGTTGTGACAGTTACCAGGAGCATCTGTAACAGTGCTGGACTTAATAAGCCCTTGTTATATATTATTTCTCCTTATTATTGCAGTGTGAAGGCCAAGTTGAACATGAAAGATGTTCATAAAGTCACACAAAAAAATCATAACCCTCAGTACCCAACCAAGCGTGAGATCATCCTGGAGAAGCAGGAATGTAATGGATGCTATCAAAAGATCAAACATAGGGGCGCCTGGGTGGCTCAGTTGGTTAAGCGACTGCCTTCAGCTCAGGTCATGATCCCGGAGACCCGGAATTGGGCTCCCTGCTCGGCGGGAAGCCTGCTTCTCCCTCTCTCACTCCCCCTGCTTGTGTTCCCTCTCTAGCTGTGTTTCTCTCTGTCAAATAAATAAAAATCTTTAAAAAAAAAAAAAAAAGATCAAACATAATCTCAGCTACCAGCCATACCTATGACAGACATCCTTTTCCTGATATTGTTGAAGTCCAAGAAGGCAAGCAGTTGGTAAGTAACCAGTGTTCCAAATTCCTCTACTGTTATTGTTTCTGGGGTCCGAGACTTAAAGATGAACCCAAAATTTCTTGCAGCAGTCACTAAAGCCCCCTCATCAGGTGACTGAACTTGGTAAATCAGCTCTCCTAAAAGGAAAAGAAACTATTATGTTAAACAATAGCAAATAAAAAAAATTCTATTAAACAAGAAAGGAAAAGAAACAAATGCAGTAATACTGAGAATAATTGCTAACTTCACAGAATGCCAACACTAGTGTGAGCTCATAACACTGAATTCAAGTGTTAGCTCCAGAAATCAAAACTTTCCTGCTTACCACCCAGCTGGACCAGGTGCCTGTCCTGTGGGATACTGCAAGACACCATGAATGCCACAAACACAGCCCTTGTCATCTTATACAAAAATGCCCATTTCTACATCTCCCTTTCCGCAATACTGAAAGTTTCTCAGGACAGAGGCTGACTCTTTGTATTTTCAGTGACTAGAGATATGCAGTGGAAGTTTCACAAACTAAAACACTATGTATTGACCCACATAATCCTCACAGGAAGCCCTGAGATAGAGATTATTAAAATTATTATTTCCACTTTATACCACCGACCTATGACTATAGAGCTTATATGATTTTGGTGAGATCACACAGCCAGAGTAATGGAGCAGATACTGCAAATTCCACTTCAGTCTACTGCTAATGACCATTTCATGAGAATGCATACAAGAAACCCTTGAAATGTAAGAACTCAAACTGGTGTGTTCACTCTTCTGATATTGTTAAAGTATAGGCTGAGAGTAAGAGGAGAGAAGGAAGAAAAAGAACAAAATGAGAAAACAAAACAAAACAAGCCACAAAAATACATAAAGTAAAATCATTTATATAAAATTCTATTATCTTTGTAAAAATAAATCAGAAAAAAGTAGGCAGAAGTATCTCCATATTTACTGAGTTATAGTAATGCCCAAGATAAATTCTTAAAAAAATGAACTGCATATTAATGTGTATTCTAATATTCCTTTTTATCAAAAACAAATAACCACCTATTTACTACATATATTCATACATACATGCACAAGTGGAAATGGTGAAATGATGCACACCAAATGTTTTCATTGGTTATCACTGTAGGGATGAGACTGGAGGAGTTCATGGAATTAATTAGCTTTGCCCTTATAAACTTGGTACTGTGTGGTTTTCCTTTATGTAGTAGGCATAAATTAATTTTTTAAAATAATTTATTTTATTTTTTCAGTGTTCCAAGATTCATTGTTTGTGCACCACAGGCATAAATTAATTTTGAAATTAAAAAAGGAAAAAGAATTAAAGCAATTACGTGATTTACCTATGAAATGATCTAACTTCCACTTCTGGCAACACGGTAAACTAGGTACCAGACCAACCTCCCTGCTGCAAACAACTAAAGAGTCTGTATAAAACATTTTAATTTTTTAAAGACATTCATGAAAGATGTCCTGGCAAGAAAACAAGAATTGTTCAGGTCAAAGACTGAGGACAAAAAGAAAATGAATAAAAGAAGACCACAGCCAGTTTTGCCTTGAGGACATTTTCTGAACCCGGAGAACTTAATCACGGGTTTCCAGCTTCTGAGGGCTTATGCATATTTGTACTCTAAATTCATCATATCTAAGTGGCTCGAAAAAAAAATCAAACTGAAAATTTAGTTTAACATGTTCCTGTGTTAGAGCACTGACTGACTGGAGGAACCAGCTTTCACCTTAGAACCCAAAGGATTTCTAAAAATAAACTTTCCAGTAAAATGGTCATCTCATAGTGAAAAATCATTAAAATCCCTATAAACAAGACACAATGAGAACCAAAAGAATAAGATCTGCAAAAACATCAGATATTGGAATTATTATGAATAGCACACACACTTAATATATTTCAAAAAAAATAAAAGAGGCATAAAATTAAGCAGATTTGATAAAGAATCAAAGACCTAATAGAAATTAAAAATTAAAAGCCACAAATTAGATACTACTAGAGAAAGAAGTACTGTACTGGGGGAAAAAATGGAGAGAATTCCAGGATATATTCTAAAGAGACAGAGAAAGGGAAAAACGAGAGACTTCGTAAAAGACACAGAGAACAGAGTGAAAATATCTGACACTGAACGTCTATTTATTTTTTTTAAGATTTTATTTATTTATTCATTCATTCATTTATTTGACAGAGAGAAACACAGCTAGAGAGGGAACACAAGCAGAGGCAGTGAGAGAGGGAGAAGCAGGCTTCCCGCTGAGCAGGGAGCCTGATGCAGAGCTCTATCCCAGGAATCCGGGATCATGACCCAAACCAAAGGCAGATGCTTAACAACTGAGCCACCAAGTGCCTCAGTCATAGGACACTGAACATCTAATATGAGAGGGAAAAATAAGTCAGAGGCAATGCTGGGAAAAATCCATGGCCAAGGAAATTCCAGAAATGATGAGAGATGCCATTCTACAGATTCAAGAATCTCAATGAATTCCAAGCAATATAAATTTTATAAAAACCCACACCTACAATGAGAAACAGAAGGAGAAATCTGAAAAGAAGCCAGGGAGACAAGACTGATGACCTTCAGTATGACAACTGGGCCAAGAGCCAACGATACAGCAACAAAGACAGTAGCGGATGCAATGGAGTTTCTTCACTGTGTGTGGAGAGAATGATCCCTTTAAATTTCTGTGCACAGCAGAATCTTCAAGAATAAGAATGAAATAAAGTTGTCTTTCAAACACAGTTTTTCCAAAGCTTACTACCAGGAGTTCTCCCTAACAGAAATTCGACTTTATGTCAGAAATACACTTTATGTCGACAGCCAATCAGAGATGGGACAAGCATAAAAGAGCATAGAAATTAGTAAGTATATAGGATAAATGTAAGGAAACACTGACTATACAACAATAAAAACATCTTGTGGGATTAAAAAAGAAAATGCATGACAACAGGACAATATAAGCCTTCTTACAGAGTTGATTACTGTTAAAGGGTTCAAAAGGTTTTGTTTTGTTCAAACCAAAGCTTAGGTTTTGATAAGTTCATTATGCTAAAATTTCTAGGCTAGCCACTAAAATACAATAAGGATTCCAAAAATAGAGTAAATCCATAAGGGGGAGGGGAAGAAGAGACTAAGACAAAAGATGGGGCAAATACAAAATAAAAAATAAGATGGTTGAAATTAAATATACCAATAATTATATATGAAATACTTAAAATCTAAATATATCAATAATCAATAAAGGTAATGGACTAAATGTTGTGCTTAAACTTTAGTCTGTCAAACTAAATATTGTTTTAAATGTCAAAAATTATGCCGTTCACAACAGACGTATCTAAAACACAAAGAAAAGATAGTGAGATAAGTTGGCAGGAAATAGTGGGAAAAGATAAACAATGCAAATAATAACAAAAGCAAAACATCTCTAACTATATTCCTATCAGCCAAAATAAACTTTAAGACAGAATACTACTAGAGATTAAGAGAACCAATGAATATTGATACAAGTTTAATTTAAAGAGACATTAAGTCTAAATGAGTATCTAATAACATGACCTTAAAACATAAAAAGCAAATACTGCCATAGCTACAAATAGAAATAGACAAAAGTACCATTATAGTTGATGATTTTAACATACTCATTGTGAAATCAAGTACTCAAAATAATCCATAGAGAGGAAGAGGACTGAATAATTCAATTAACAAACATTATCTCATGGATATATTTAGAACCCAGAAACCAATAACCGTAGAATGTACATTCATTTCAAGCACACATGAAACATTTATGGAAACTGAATACATACCAGGCCATAAAGCAAACCTCAACAAATCTTAAAGAACTGATATAATGAGGCAATAAGAAAAAAAATTCTAATTTGTTTATCTCTTTAATTGCAATACACTAAAATAGAAAAAAAATCCTATCAAAAGCTTTTATATTGGGGCGTCTGGGTGGCTCAGTTGGTTAAGCCACTGCCTTCGGCTCAGGTCATGATCTCAGAGTCCCAGGATCGAGTCCCACATTGGTCTCCCTGCTTGGCGGGAAGCCTGCTTCTCTCTCTCTCACTCCCCCTGCTTGTGTTCCCTCTCTGGCTGTGTTTCTCTCTGTCAAATAAATAAAATCTTTAGGGAAAAAAAAAAAAAAGCTCTTATACTTTCCACTTTCCTGCTTCTAAAATTTCATCCTGGAGGAGGAAATGAGAAGTGTCAACTTCCTCAAATGATTTCTCCATGAAACAGTGCACATTTAAAATAAAAGCAATAGCTTCAACTATTAATTATACAATCATAAATTTTGTTTATTAGATTTGGTTCTTATCTTTTCCACAACTAACATTTATATAAGAAAACTTATAAAAGAAGAGCAAAATAATTTCTCCCACTCAGTGATGTAAGCATTCACTAGAATTTGATATCTTAAAGCAAGAGATAGAAATAGTTTAAAGGATATATACATCTACGTCTTTTCACTTCAGAATACCTTTATATGGCAGGGTATTAGGCAATACGCACTAGAATGGGTAAAATTTAAGAATGATAATACTACATGATGGCAAGAATGTCAACGCACTACAACTCTCACACACTGATGGTGGGGTCTGTAAAATGATACAACCACTTTTGAAAAATAGTTGGGCAGATCCTTACAAAATTAAACATATACTGTGATCTGGCAATTTCTATTCCTAAGTGTTTGCCAAAAACAAATTTGTTAAATATTTTTAAAGACATAAAAACGCTTATGGCAGCTTTACTTCTAATAGCCCAAAGTTGGAAACAACCCAAATGTGCATGAACAGAGGACTAGAAAATTATGGTACACTTGCAGCAATAAAAAAGAATGAACTATTGATTGATACAACACATAAATGAATGACAAAAACATTACATTATGTGAGGGTTGCCTGGGTGGCTCAGTCTATTAAGCATCCAACTCTTGGTTTTGGCTTAGGTCATGATCTTGGTCAGGGTCATGAGACTGAGCCCCACATGGGGCTCTCTGTTCATAGTGGAGTCTGCTTGAGATTCTCTCTCTTCCTTTCCCTCTGCCCCTCCCCCTATTCAAATGTGCTCTCTCTGAAAAAAGAATGAATCAGTCTTAAAAAAAAAAAAGAAAAGCACATTACATTGTGTGAAACAAGCCAGACACAAAAGAATACATACTGTATGATTCCATTTATATGAAGTATAAGAACAATCAAAATTCATCTCTGAGGATAGTCATCACAGCAGGGATTGCCTGGGCAGGGGTTGGGATTGTGGACTGAAAAGGGACAGGAGTAATCTCTCTGGAGTGATAGAAAGGGTTTACACCCTGCTGCGGTTGGGAACAAGGGTTACCTGGGTGTATGTAATTGTCAAAAATCATCAAACAATACACATAAGATCTGTGTGTTTTATTACATTTAATTATATTGCATTATGAAAAAATTTTAAGCAATACTAGAAAAGAAGAAGGAATGCTATCAGTAAACTACAAGTTTGAGAAATTTCTGCAACATAAAAAGTAAAAAGAAATGACCACTGAAGAAATAAGAGAAAAATATAGCTCAAAACATTTGCAAAAGGAAATGAATACAGAGGTAATAGAAATCCCCAAAAAAACTCTCCAGACTTAGAGTCAGCAAATGAGAAGAATAATGCTCTTGGGGACATTACCAGTAAAATTAGTTGAAGAATTCCACTCAGCACTCCAGCCCATTTGAGCGCCTTCTTCTGCCAGCTTACTCTGAACAGGTCTCAGGGACAGTTGCCACAGAACTAAACTTAAGAAGAACTTGAAAATGTTCTTCTAAAGAAACTGTACAATCCACATAAGGGGTCCTCAAAGATTTGAGTGCTGCAGCTGCAGACCAAGACTGAGAAGAGCCTGAATTGCTTCAGAATTCCACAAGGATAAGGGAGAGAAAATGAGGGAAAGGAACCCGAAGACTGACTTTTTCTTCCAGGCCAGACCTTAAGTACAACTCTCTCTCAAGTGGGAGTTTTGACACAGACTCCTAGAACTAGATCTGAAAAAATAAGACAGTTAGGATCAGATACCATATGAATTCCTGGAGGGAAGAACCCCACACCCAGAAGATGAGCTAAGTACTCTATCCCTCCCCCACAATCTGCGGAGACTGGCCACTGTAGTCAGAATCTACGTTCACCAAGGGACAAACAGGTATTCTCAAATACAAACAAAAACAAGCATCTTTAAATAAATAACTGTAAACAAGCAAACAAACAAAGAACAAGCAGCCACAAGTCATCAAACCTTTGAGAACAATATGAAAATTAGACACACAATTCAAAAAACAACATTCCATAAATTAAAAAATCATAGAGGAAGCAAAAGAGAATTTCAAATTAAGAATAACTAAGATCCTCAAAGACCTTTTTCATATAACATGAAAATAAATACATATACATTTTCATATAACATGAAAATAAAAACAGATTGCTATTAAAATGAAAACAGTTTTGGAAATGAAATAAACTCAAAAGGGCAAAAATAGAAAATGCCTTACTTAAAGGCACTGTGATATTACTTGGGTAGTAATGTTTATTCACTCACTGGTAGCAAAAAGAAAGAAAACTTGAAAATGGAAAAGATTGGGCTCAATTGGAACAAGAAGCTGATTCACTATACCATTATCTACCTGCCTCATCACTTCAATATTAAAGTGGCCCCGCTGATTTTGTTCTATTCTATGAACCCTGAGCCCTAAACAACCATCTTAATAGTATGAGGACTTGTTCATAATGGAAACTAAGAGTATCCTACTACCTGTGTGCATCTGTCCCCATTACTGGAAAAACCCATTCATTCTAGGCATATGCCTGATTATCATCTGCACCTAGTAGATGTTTGTGGTAATGACAAGAGCTAAACAGCTGAACTGTTATTTTCCTACTCGTCCTGGCCACCAGGAAGCTCATAGTTAAATACGGAACTCAGTCGTTACAAAGATTTCGCCCCCTTGTTCTTGCACATCTGGGCCCTCATCTCTACATTACTCCTCTTTCTCTTCTTTTTCTCTCCTTTTCAGTCTCTCCATAATTTTTGGAAAACACTCAGGATATAAATAAATACAAAGAAAAGCTGGTGATAGGTAAACCCCTTATGCAATGTACACTTTTAATTAGAACATCCTTCTAATTCCAAATATTTTGAATAAAGTATCATGTCTGATTTAAAAAGCAAGGCTCACCACTGAGACACACTTTGTACTTACCTGCACTATTTTCCTCCGACATTACGGTGTGGCAAAGGGCAAGTATCCTAAGAAATTCACACACTTTGGAATCCCCCAATTTAACAGATTCCATCAGATGGTGGTCAAAGAACTGAAATGTTCTTTCTGCTTGAGGATTGAGTGAGAATTCCACAGGCTCATTTTTCTGTAGAACAATAGGAAAAAAAAAAAAACTATACTCCTCCATCCAACAATAATCTTTTAAAATTCAAAAACACTTCCTCTACGTATTTTTAGTGCTTGTATGATTTTTCAGCCTCAAACATCTGGCACTACAATGGCTTTCTGTTCCCTCATTACTGTTAAATTATCTTCTCATTTCAGAGCCAAGCACCAATGCATTGACCCTTCCAAACGCATAAGTAAAAAAAAAAAAAAATCCAATGGGTGTACAGATACTTACTGTAACACCAATGTACAAAGCAGCCCTAAAAATGATGTTTTTTCAAAATCAACTCAGTGGCAAAACCTGACTGGCTTGAATTCATATTGGCAGCAATATCTGACCGGGCATGTCATAATATGGCATTTGTCTAATTATGGACTTTTTTTAGTCCACTTAGTATGAATTAACATTTTCTTGTGCAAAAATATTAATGTGTTGTATTGCAGTGTACTTTCTCAGATCTCTCTGGAGGTACTGCATAATATAAGATTAAAACTTGGATCTGAAGAGATATTTGCATTCCCATATTCATTGAAGCTAAGAGGTAGAAAGAATGTAAATATCCATCAAAAAATGAATGCATAAAGAATGTGATATACAGATACAATGGAATATTATATCACCATAAAGAAAGAAGAGAATCCTGTCTTTACGCCACAATAGGAATGAACCATGAAGGCACATGTTTAGGTGAAATGAGTTAGTCACAAAAGAACAATTACTGAATGATTATACTTATATGAGGTACCAAAATAGTAAAACTCATAGAAACAGAAAGTAGAATGGTTATTTCCAGGGGCTGAAAGAATGGGGAAATGGGCAGTTGCTGTTGAAGGAGTATAGAGTTTCCATCATGCAAGATGAGAAAGTTCTAGAAATCTGCCATGCAACATCATGAGTATTTTTAATAACAGTTTACTGTACACTTTAAAATGTGTTGAGAAAAAGAAAAACATGATAAAAGAAATAGAGTAGAACAAAATAGGGAGGATGATTTAATAGTAAAAATCCCTATTAATTCAGTAACTTCTGGAAAGCACAGAATATACTTCTAAAAGTTTATTGCTCAAAGCACTAATCTTATGATAGTGTCTTTGCAAAAAACAGCTGATGGGAAAATACATGTAATATATGCTTTGTCTTGGAAACGATAAAATATATTCTATTATATACAAGTATATGAGAAGACCTGCATACAGGACACTCAGTTGTATATCCCAGAATCACAGAGACTTATTTAATCATAGATTGTTTTATTCATGTAAGAAATTTGGAAAACAAGTGCATTTGAAGAAAAAAATAATCAACTCACTAGTAAAGAGTAAAATACACACTGACCTTAGACTTCCCTGAAACTCCCAGGGAAGAAACTGTGACTCAAAGAGATTAGAACCAATCAAGCTCTCGTTCGAGTATAAAATTAGCACACAGTTCATGTTTATTATGAAAACTTCATGAAAGTAGAGGATGAACTTCATCCAAATAAGAGATAGCTGGAAAAATCATTAGCAAAGGACTAGCACTAAATTAGTAAATCAATAAAGGGTAAGCACTAAATCCCTTTAACTGAAGGAGTAAGTCTAAAAGAGATAGAAAGATTAAGATACCAAAACAAAATGTCTACATTATATACGTTGATTATGCAAGGCAGAAAAACAGCTAAAAAAATTGGAAAATACAGATTTCCTCATTTTATTTTTGAAGGTAAGATGATTTAAAGTTTGATGATCATTTAAAGTTTCAAATCAATTAATAAAAATCCATATATATTTAGGACTAAGAAAAATATAAAAATAGGAAAATATGAGGGAAAAGAGAAATGTAATTTCATCATTGTTCATATTAGGAAATTAATAGACACTTCCTTAAAAAGAGTATTAAGCCAAGTAGAGAAAGTCAAGTATCACATGATTTCACTTACTTGCGGTGCATAAGGGGTAATGTAGAGGACAGTAGGAGAAGGAAAGTAAATGGGAAGTAGGGTAATTCAGGGAGAGAAACAAAACAAGAGAGACTTTGGGCACAGAAACAAACTGAGGGACTTGGAGGGAGGGGTCGGGGAATGGGAGAGCCTGGTGGTGGGTACTGGGGACACCTATTGCCTGGAGCACTGGGTGTGGGGCATGGGCAATGAATCTTAGAACACTGAAAAAAAATAAAATTTTTTTAAAAAAGTATTAAGAATATTACATAATCTCTTAAAAGTATATGGTAGAAAAGTAATGAAATACTCTGATATTCCTAGACATTATAAGAAATGCATATATACAGAATAAATAATCCATATAAAGAATTATTTTATTGTTGGACACAAAGTTCAACCTAAAATATTATAACTAGGACAATATATAGCCCTATGTAGATGGCCCAAATTCAATCATTAAAAGATCAGAATGCAAAGCAAATTCCAATCCTATGCTATACACACGAGATATGCATGAAGTCATTCAGAAACACAGAAAATGAACCATGGAAAATAACAGGTGGGCACATGCAAATGAAGAGAAACGATTGAATTCAGGCCACGAAGAATTAAATGAGTCAAATTTAATGTTAAATTGTGTAATGTAACCACTGTGAATATTACTTTACCCTCAAGTAGCATCAATACTTGTAAAACAAAGATTTCAAGCTGTGTAAGAGCTACATATATATAGAAAGAGATTTTCAAAATGCTTTATTATCCTCTTTTATGCTAAGAGGTGATATAAGGGGTAACCTGGAGGACAGTGGGAGAAGGAAAGTAAATGGGAACTAGGGTAATCCAGGGAGAGAAACGAAACAACAGAGACTTTGGACACAGACACAAACGAGGGACTTGGAGGGAGGCGGGTGGAGGGATGGGAGAGCCTGGTGGTGGGTACTGGGGGCACCTATTGTGTGGAGCACTGGGTGTGGGGAATGGGGAATGAATCTTGGAACACTGGGAAAAAAAATTTAATAATAAAAAAAGAAATTAAAAAAAAGATATGATGAAATAGAAGACCTCAATAATATAATTTACAAGGTAGAACTAACTGACATCTAGCTAACTTTATACCTTGAAAACAGAATACACATACACTTTCTTTTTAAAACGCCTGGAACATTGATAATTGACTATATTAAGTCAGGAAGAGAACCCCAATAAATTCCAAGAAGCAGAAACAATACAAATCTATTCTTTTATTAAAAGTGCAATAAAATTGGGGGGATTCTCTATCTCTTGGGAATTTTATTTATTTTTTTAAAGATTTTATTTATTTATTTATTTGACAGAGAGAGAGATCACAAGCAGGCAGAGAGAGAGAGAGGAGGAAGCAGGCTCCCTGCTGAGCAGAGAGCCCAACATGGGCCTCGATCCCAGGACCCTGAGATCATGACCTGAGCTGAAGGCAGAGGCTTTAACCCACTGAGCCACCCAGGCGCCCATCACTTGGGAATTTTAAAACTCTTAAAAACCTGTGTTTCAACGTGGATCCTCAAATTGCTATGAAAAAATAAAATTAGTTTAATAAACTACGAGCCAAATCTATGTGATACATTGAAGAAGTATTCAGAGAAAAATTAAGAAACATAAATTAAATTAACAACCATCTAAGTATGAAGTTAGAAAAGGAAAAAAATTGCAAGAATGAAGAAACACAACACTAATAAAGATAAAAGCAGACTACTGATTAAAACACAGGAAAATATATACAAATAATAATTAAAACCCAAAGCTACACTTTCTCTGTGGAAGAAAGAGGCAACTTCCTAATGTAATCGAAATAGAAAAGGAAAAAGATAAACAAAAGTAAGAAATGATTTTTAAAAAATAGCCACAAAGAAAAAGAAAATTAAAAGGATCCTATGAGACTTCTTTACCCAACTTTAAGGCACAGATCATTTTGATGTTACATAAACTGCCCCATGGAATACAAAAATAAGGAAAAATAAGAAAAATTGTTCTCTTTCTAAAGTAAATATAACATTGGTAGCAAAACAGACATTACCAAAAAAAAAACCCCAACCAAACGAACAACAACAAAAAAAAACCAGACATTACCACCCCACAAAACTCCTGAGGACTGATGTGTCTTACAAACCCACCGGAACAAAACTAAATAAAGCATTAGCAAACCGAATCTAGCAGCATACAAAGGAAGCAGCCGAACACAAGCGACCCTTATTTGCAGAAACCATGGATGGATGATAAACCAACAGAAAAATGGGTAAAGATGAAATACAATAAATTATGAGCATTATAAAAAGATGTTCAACCTTTCTCATAATAAAATAAATTAGAACTAGAACCATATTGATATATCATTTCACATATTCTTGTCAAATGTCAAAAACTAACAAAATATTGTGTTGGTAAGGGTGGGGGAAGTATTCTTGTACATTGCTTGTGGCGGTATAAATTGGTAAAAATTTTAAAGAAGACGGTGGCAATATTTATCAATTGCAAATATACACACCTTTTGATTTAGCGATTCCAATTTCAATTCCACTATTAGTGGAATTCCAATTCCAATTCCACTAATCTAAAAAGATCTCAAATATACCATTGAGAAAAAAAGTTAAGAACAGCATAGAAAGTAGGCTACCACCTATGTAAAAAAAAAAATTACAGAAAAATATTTCCTTGTATACACAGAAGTATCTCTAAAAGAAAAAAACGGAGGGTACTCTGTGGTGAGGGACCTCAAGAGAAGGGATTTTGAACCATCCGAATTTATTTTTTTAAGTTAAATATTAAATATTTAAAATATTTAAATATTTAAAATATTTATATTAAAATATAAAAATCATCTGGTCACAGGGGAAATCAGAAGCCTGGAACTCATCATTTTAGAAACACATGTACAATTTGAAATGAAAAGTAAGAATGAAATTTATCACCTCCACACCTTAGTTATATCTGTTTTCTGACCCATGTCTTCATGAACTTCACCTGCCAAAACAAAAATTGAGACTAATAAATGAAATTAAAACTAGATTTAGCCATTTCAGTTTAAGGAATACACTTATTAAAGCACCATTACTAGGTGCCATTGTGAGTACAAAAAAGACTTTTCAGGAGTGGTTTCAAACTGTAAGCCCAGACATAGTGATTAACCCAGAGAAGTACTCAGGTTTGCCCAAGATACAACTAAAATGCAGTATGCATTAAAATAAAGTATAAAGCTCATGATCACATTCTTCTGTAAATGTTATCATTCTGCTATCACATTATCTATAATGTTTGCCAGAGGCAAAGTTTCGTTCTCCACTTTATCCCCACTATTGGGGCATTCAGAGTGACATCCTAGACAGACCAGTTCTCAGCAATGTGAGAGCTTGATGAGTACATCTCCATCTCAATTTGGGCCAGGTACACCTGTGTAGGACCAAGGTTAAATTAGCACGTAAATGTCAAACAGTGGCCGGGCCCCTTGCAGTCAGAAAGCATAGCCAAGTATGTGACAAATATTTAAAAAATAATTTATCTTAGTATAAAGTCAATATATGCTTATTATAGATAAATTGGAAAATACACAATATTTACAGTAGAAAATAAAAATTACTAATAGTCCCACCTCCTCGGGATAACCAGTATTTATAGCTTCTTTCATATTGATTGTGTGTGTGTGTGTGTGTGTGTGTGTACATATATTTATCACAGAGTTCAAAATGTCTGGTTCCTGCTGTTTTTAACCCAAGTGTGAGAATTTCTCTGGTCATTAAAAGTTCTTTGTGAATCTAATTTTGAATGGTTGTATGAGAGCTATATAGCATAATTTATTTTAGCTTTCCCCTCTTTGGAAATTTTAAGATTTTTCTAATTTTTGCTTAGCGTTTGAAGGTTTAATGCCATGTGCCAAGACTCTATTTCTTGCAAAGACAGTAAGAATTCCTGGCATCAATCCTGTGCCAGGCACTTATACTATCCTCACTCATTTTCATAACAAACTTGCAAGATGAAGATTTTCACTCCTGTTCTGAGTGAGGGAACTGAAGAAGAGAAATCCATGGGAAGTTACTCAATGGAGGCTAAGTCAACCTTGTATGTTTTTGAACCCGAGTCTCTCTCTTTTCACACACAATGCTATGACCAAGAAAATCCTCTGATGAATCAGTATTTGCTGTTTTTCCGGAGCACTGGTCCAGATTTGGACTGCTGTGTGACTACAACATGGGTGGAGTCCCCAAGCCAGTGAATGAAACTCGCCATGTTCCTGGAATTTAAATCTCAAACTCACTGCGGTTGTGCTCCAGTCATTGTGCTACTAGGCAGTAACTCATAAATGACAAAAATGAAACAAAGCTGTGTCTTCCTGTAAAATACCCCCTCAAAAGGAAGCGTGCTTATAAAGGTGGTGATGGAAGGTGAAAAAAAGTTAAAGAAGTTGAAGAAAGTCAAAGTTCTGAGCTAGAAAATCGGTTTAGATAAATCAGAGTAGAATGCCAAATTTTCCTAAGACTGGATCTATGATATAAATGAAACCAATCTATAGGAAAAACAAGAAAAAGTGATTCTTGAACATTTGGTGAGTACTTTAGTAAGAATGTATTTAAATGACATCAAAAATGCACTATAAATTATAACGTATATAAATTAAGGATCTAAAGAGGTTAAATACTTCAGTTATGCATTAAACTAGGGAAATTACAAGCCATTATGGGATCTGGAAATTTGGTAATTTTCAAGGGTCTTGGGATATATATACTTTGTGAAAAGCAAGGGCCTTTGCTAAAAATAGACCTGTGACAAACATCTCTACAAACAAATAGAAGTGATATTATCATTATTATGTTATTATCAACATGTTCCCTGACCAAAAAAAAAAAAAATCCAAAAGATCCTCCAAATTAAAAATATCTCTACTACTCTGACTAAAATGTTCCCATTTAAACTACTCTTTGGGCTTAGCCAATATTATTAGAAAGCCTCTAAAAATATTGTCAAAAGAAAATTTTTAGGGAAAGTCTCTATTTTATCTACTAGTTATCATTATAGTGGCATGAGAAATGCCCTCACTGTAGCTGAGGGCTTATGGAAGTCCAGGTTAAGAGTTTTCTGATTCTCACCCAGAAAGGGTGGAGGTAAAGCAGAAGAGAGGTGGGTTATAGGGGTAGCAAAGGGAGGTCAACAGGCAGCAGAATATAAAAATCGACTTCTTGTATTTCTTAATTTTGTTCAAGGTCGAATCTTACTTTAAAATATTTGGCAATATGTAAAGCTTCTCATCAGGAGACAAAGGGAATCTTTCCCTCTCTTTCTTGGATTTTTCTTCGTGAGATTTCTGTACTGAAAACCTGGGAACTCAGAGTTCCCCAAAGAGAGATCAGGAATCCAAAGACACCTGACAGAAACCTTCTGCTAACTAGCCAAGATCAGTGTGATAAAGCTCCCATATAAAAAGAATGCTTGAAAATCCTAAAACAGAACATGTTAGGAAGCAAGTATGAAATACTGCTTTCACTGGGAAAATCAAGTTGCCAAGAACTTTTCCTCCCTGGGATATGGGCATATTAAGCACCACAGAGCATAATCACACAGTTAGAGATCCAAAAGGAATCTCAGACAGTATCATACCTAACCCTCTTCTCTATTCCTGAGTGGTAACAAATGCAAAGTTTCATCTCAATTATTCAACATTCATTGAGCAAATATTTAGTGAGTGTTTATTATATGCTTAGCACTATGTTAGATACTGGCAGAGCCCATATTAATAAGAAAGATAACAATAAATGGTTTGTCTTAAAAAAGAGTTGCTTATGTTTTTAAGGACTGCTAATAATATCAATAAGAAAAAAGAACTGTTTCCCTTACCATAGATTTTCCCATTAATGGAACATTTTTTAAAAGTCATGATGTTTTGAGTGAGGGTGCCTGTTTTGTCGGAGAAAATGTATTCAATCTGGCCCAGTTCCTCATTGAGAGTAGTCGTCTGAGCTTCAGCAGGTGTCGATTTTGCAGAGTAATACATCTTCCGATCCCAGTTTATAAAATAACTGTGTCCCAGACGAATTACTTCCACACTTCGTCCATTAACATGGAGAAAAAGAAATGTTCCATCAATTTCAGAACACACAAAGCTTTGCCAAAGTAAGAAGTCCATCAAAGTCTTTAGAGTGCAGGCAAAAATGTAGATGCTCTCTCCCCAGGTCCTAGTGACCTTCAGAAGCATCTCAGCAGAGTCTGGTCATGAACCTGACAAAGTTAATTTCCTGCAACACCATGAAAAAATAGACTGGCTTTGCATAAAATCTTGGAGAATGCTCCATGCATCACCATCCTTATTAAACAAGCCCAATAGAGGGTTCCTGGGGGGCTCAGTCGGTTAAGCATCTGCCTTCAGCTCAGGTCATGATCCCAGGGTCCTGGGATAGAGCCCTACATTCTGCTCACCAGGGAGCCTCCTTCTCCTACTCCCCCTACGCCTGCTTGTGTTCGCTCTCTCGCTGTCTCTCTTTCACTGTCAAATAAATAAGAAAACCTTTTAAAAAATTAAAAATAAATTAAAAAATAAACAGGCCTACTAGAGATTCCTTGGGTAGCCTAAGTTGGCATTTCTCTTATATCTTAGGAGAAACTGCCTATGATTAAAGATGTTTGTCAGAAAGAAAATCTAAAGTAATGTGTTGTTGACTTTCAACACTGTTGGATGCACTCCACTTTGTCAAGAGATAGAGGCAGTATCTCTGTAAAGCTCTAAACAAACCATAATAGATACTGAGTAAATCTTAATATTTTAATTATTCTTGTTATACTACTTTACCCCCTTGCCAGGAAAAGAGCCTTGTCTCAGAATCTAGTGGTATTTATGACGTCCCAACTCCAGAAGTGGAATTTCTGTGACCAAAGGTATGAACTTTAAAAATCTTTGTCATAGGTAAAACTAAATCAGTTTCTAAAAATCTTAACATTGTAAGTTTGTGCAATTAGATTACTGAAAATTATCATATACTATGTATAATGTATATACATACACATCATAAAAATGTTACCAATTTGTCACTGTTTTAATTTTGTTTCCACTATTTTCAACATGAAGAAGTTTTCTTTTTCATTTTAATTGATCAAGTTTATCAATAGCTTATAGTTTCTCTTTTGGAAGTCTTGCTTGGATGGGCTTTCCCTATGCCAAGATTGTATACACAAACATCTTTCTTTTTCTCCTGGTTCTTTAGTGAATTTTCCACATTTAATTCCTTGTCACAGTTGGAATTTTTGTAAGTATGATATACCTACAAGGTGCTAATTTCCATTTTTATGAAGTCTTTTCATCACTATTTACTGAACAACAAATGCTTTCCTTTACTGTGTTGGGATGCTTCCATGCCACCTATAAATTATATTCCTCACTATAATCTACACTAGGGATCTCAGTTTTATTCCTTAATATGTTACTTGGTGGGGGCGGGGATATGGTAGAAGAGTAGGGGGCCATATATTTCAACTGGTCCCCTGAACTGAGCTGGATATCTACATGACCATTCTGAACACCCACAAAATCAACCTGAGATGTAAGAAGATATATCCGGATTGCTACAAACAGAATATCTCCAGAGGGTGGCCTGGAGGTATGAAGCAGGGAGCTGTGATTCTGTGGGCAGATATCGGAAGATAAACGTAAGGGCAAAGGAGCCTCTTGGGATCCTACACTGCTGGAACACAAAAGCCTCCGTGCCGGGGATGGGGCACAGACTCACAGATGGGTAGCAGTAGTGGTGGGGAAAGGACTTTAGGGCAGTCCCCAGACTGAAACTTGGAGCTTCGTAGGTGTGTGTGCAAACTGGGGGGCAGCTGGTGGTTTTAGAAGCATAAAGGGCAGAGACATGCCTGGACCTGGAAGCAAGAGCTGGGAGTGCTGCTATAGGGGGCACAACCCAGGACACTACTATTTTTAGCAACAGAGACAGAAACGGAGGCAGTGTGGCCTAGAGAGCTCACTGGAGACTGCTATCTCTCTATTCTGTGTCAGAAGTTCAGATACAGTCACTTCTGCTCTGACTCTCACAAGAGACACAGAAAGCCGCCAGAGAACAAAAGCCCCGAAATAATGGCTTTTACTGAGCCCATTCCCCTTCCACAGAAGGCAGGGCAACTCTGCCCAAACAGGGTTGCCTGAATAATAGCAAGGCAGGTCCCTCCCCCAGAAGACAGGCTGGAGAAACAAGAGGCTGAAAACCGTAAGGTCCCTATAAAACAGGTGCATTTTGCTTGGGTTGTGGTCAGTAATTTGGACTCTACTGTACACTCCCTCAACCACCCCTCAACAGAATGACTAAGAGAAGGAACCCCCAACATAGGAAAGATTCAGAGACTGTGAGCTCTGCCACAGAACTAATGGGTATAGATATAAGCAAGATGTCCAAAGTAGACTTCAGGGTAACAGTTATGCAGACGATAGCTAAGATGGAGAAAACCATTAATGGCAACATAGGTTCTCTAAGGGCAGAAATGAAAGCTGATGTGGCAGAACTTAAAAATGCTATCAACGAGATCCAATCTAATCTAGATACTCTAACAGCTATGATAAATGAGGCGGAACAAATTAGTGATCTAGAAGACAAACTGATAGAAAAGAAGGCAAAACAGGAGGAGGCCTGGAACAAACAGCCTAAAATCCATGTAAGCATAATGAGAGAAATAAATAACACCATGAAATGTTCCAATGTCAGAATTTTTGGGATCCCTGAGGGGGTGGAGAGAGAGGATTAGAAGATATATTTGAGCAAATTGTAGCTGAGAACTTCCCTAATGAAACAAGCATTCCTGTCCTAGAGGCAGAGAGGACCCCTTCAAAGATCAGGGAAAACAGACCAATGTTACAGCATATAATAGTAAAACTCACAAATCTTAGAACTAGGGACACCATCTTAAGTTAGGGGGGTTGGGGGGGAAGCTAGGGGGAGGAGATTCCTTACATACAGAGGGAGGATCATCAGAATAACGTCAGACCTATCTACAGTGACCTGGAAAGTCAGAAAGGGCTGGCAAGACATATTTAGGGCACTAAATGAGAACAACATGCAGCCAAGAATACTATCTGGCAAGGCTTTCATTCAGAATGGATGGAGAGATAAAGAGCTTCCAGGACCAGGAGAAACTGAAAGAATATGTGACCGCTAAGCTGGCCCTGCAAGAAATATTAAGCAGGGGTTCTATAAAAGGAGAAAGACCCCAAGAGTGATATAGAGCAGAAATTTATAGAGACAATCTATAGAAACAAGGACTTCACAGGCAACATGACAATAAAATCATATCCTTCAATAATCACTCTCAACATGAACGGCCTAAATGCTCCCATAAAATGGCACAGGGTTGCAGATTGGATAAGACAGGACCCATCCATATGCTGTCTACAAGAGACTCATTTTGAACCTGAAGACACCTTCAGACTGAAAGTGAAGGGAGAGAGAACCGTCTTTCATGCCAACAGACCTCAAAAGAAAGCTGGGGTAGCAATTCTCCTATCAGACAAATAAGATTTTGAGCTAAAGACTGTAATTAGAGATATAGAAGGACACTATATTATCATTCTTAAATAGTCTATCCAACAAGAAGATCTAACAATTATAAATATCTATGCTTCTAAAATGGGAGCAGCCAGCTGTTAACCAAAATAAAGAAACATATTAATAACATATTAATAGTAGGAGACCTCAACACTCCACTCTCAGCAATAGACAGATCATCTAAGCAGAAAATCAACATAGAAATAAGATGTTGGACTGGTAGATATGGACTGGACCCCATAGATATATACAGAACACACATGGAACTTCCTCCAGAATAGACCACATACTGGGTAACAAATCAGGTCTCCGCATATACCAAAAGACTGAGATTTTTCCCTACATATTCTCAGACCACAATGTAAAACTGGAACTCCATCACAAGAAAAAGTTTGGAAGAAATTCAAACACTTGGAAGCTAAAGACCATTCTGCTCCAGAATGTTTGGATCAACCAGGAAATCAAAGAAGAACTTAAATAATTCATGGACACTAATAAGAATGAAAACACATTGGTCAAAAACCTATGGGATATGGCAAAGGCAGTCCTAAGAGGGAAATACACAGCCATCCAAGCCTCACTTGGAAGAAAAAAAGAAAAAAGAAAAAAGAAAAGAAAAGAAAAGAAAAATCCAAAATATACAAACTATCTTTATACCTTAAAGAACTGGAGGACCAACAATAAATTAGATCTAACCCATGCACAAGAAGGGAAATAATCAAGACCAGAGCAGAGATCAATGAATTCGAAACCAGAAATACAGTAGAACACATCAATGAAACTAGAAGCTGGTTCTTCAAAAGAATTAATAAGATCGATAAACCATTGGCCAAACTAATCCAAAAGAAAAGGGAGCGGACCCAAATTAATAAAATTCTGAATGAAAGAGGAGCGATCATGACTAACACCAAGCAAATAGAAATAATCGTCAGAAATTATTATCAACAGTTATATACCAATAAGTTAAACAACCTAGAAGACATGGATGCATTCCTGGAAACCTATAAACTTCCAAGACTGAAACAGGAAGAAACTGACAACCTGAATAGACCATTATCTAGTAATGAGATTGAAGCAGTGGGGAATTCTACCAAACATTCAAAGAAGAAATAATACCTATTCTCCTGAAGCTGTTTCAAAAAATAGAAACAGAAGAAAAACATCCAGACTCATTCTATGAGGCCAGTCTTATTTTGGTCCCCAAACCAGGCAAAGACCCCATCAAAAAGGAGAATTTCAGACAATATCCCTAATGAATATGAATGGCAAGATACTCAACAAGATACTAGCTAATAGAATCCAACAGTACCTTTAAAAGGATTATCCACCACGACCAGGTGGGATTTAAACCAGGGATGCAAGGGTGGTTCAACACTCGTAAATCAATCAATGTGGTAGAACACATTAATAAGAGAGGAGAGAAGAACCATATGGTTCTCTCAATTGATGCAGAAAAAGCATTTGACAAAAATACAGCATCCTTTCCTGATTACAACTCTTCAGAGTATAGGGATAGAGGGAACATTCCTCAATTTCATAAAATCTACCTATGAAAAACCCACATCAAATATCATTACCAATGGGGAAAAGCTGACAGCCTTTCCCTTAAGATCAGAAACATGACAAGGATGCTCACTCTCACCACTATTGTTCAACATAGTATTAGAAGTCTTAGCAACAGAAATCAGACAACAAAAAGAAATAAAAGGTATTCAAATTGGCAAAGAAGAAGTCAAACTCTCTCTCTTTACAGATGACATGATACTTCACATGGAAAACCCAGAGGACTCCACCCCTAAGTTACTAGAATTCATACAGCAATTCAGGAATGCGGCAGGACACAAAATCAATGCACAGAAATCAGTTCCTTTCTTACAGGCCAACAATGTAACTGTAGAAAGAGAAATTAGAGAATCAATTCCATTTATAATAGCATTAAAAACCATAAGATACTTTGGAATAAACCTAACCAATGATGCAAAGTATTTATACTCAAGGAGCTACAGAACACTCATGAAAGAAATTGAAGAAGACACAAAAAGATGGAAAAGAATTCCATGCTCATGGATCAGAAGAATAAGTATTGTTAAAATGTCTATGCTGCCCAGAGAAATCTATACTTTTAATGCCATCGCAATCAAAATTAACAATAGCATTTTTCAAAATGATAGAATAAAGAAATCCTAAAATTTTTATGGAACCAGAAAAGATCCCAAATCACCGAGGAAATGTTGAAAAACAAAAACAAAGCTGATGGCATCACATTGCCTAATTTCAAAATATATTATAATGGGTAGTCATCAAGACAGCATGGTACCGGCAAAAAAACCCAGACACACAGACCAATAGAACAGAATAGAGAGCCCAGATATGGACCCTCAGCTGTATGGTCAAATGATCTTCAACAAAGCAGGAAAAAATATCCATTGAGAAAAAGATAGTCTCTTCAATAAATGGTGCTGGGAAAATTGGGCAGCTATTATAGAGAAGAATGAAACTCGACCATTCTCTTATATCATATACAAAGATATACTCAAAATGTGAGACAGGAATCCATCAAAATCCTAGAGGAGAATACAGGCAGTAACATTTTTGACATCAGTCACAGCAGCCTCTCTCAAGACATGTCTCCAAAGGCAAGGAAAACAAAGTGAAAATGAACTTTTGGAACTTTATCAAGATAAAAAGCTTCTGCACAGCAAAGGAAACAGTCAACAAAACTAAGAGGCAACCCACGGAATGGGAGAAGATATTTGCAAATGACACTACAGATAGAGGGCTGGTATCCAAGATCTATAAAGAACTTTGCAAACTCAACACCCCCCCAAAAAAAACAAATAATCAAGTCAAAAATGGGCAGAAGACATGAACAGACACTACTCCGAAGTAGACATACAAATGGCTAACAGACACATGAAAAAATGTTCAACATCATTAGCCATCAGAGAAATTCAAATCAAAACCACACTGAGATACTATTTTACAACACGTAGAATGGCTTAAATTGACAAGGCAAGAAATAACAAACATAGGAGAGGATGTGGAGAAAGGGGAACCCTCTTGTATTGGTAGGAATGCAAGTTGGTACAGCCACTTTGGAAAATAGTGTGGAGGTTCCTCAAAAAATTAAAAATAGAGCTATCCTATGACCCAGTAAATACGTTACTGGGTATTTACCCTAAAGATTCATATGTACTAAAAAGAAAGGTCATATGCACCCCAGTGTTCATAGCAGCAATGTCCACAACAGCCAAGAGCTGAGATGCCCTTCAACAGATGAATCATTAAAGAAGATGTGGTCCATATATACAATGGAATATTACTCAGTCGTCAGAAAGTATGAATACCCAGCTTTTGCATCAACATGGATAGGACTGGAGGAGATTGAAATAAGTCTGAGTGAAATAAGTCAAGCTGAGAAAGTCAATTACCATATGGGTTTACTTATTTGTGGATCATAAGGAATAAAATGGAGGACAATAGGATAAGTAAGGGAAAAATGAAGGCAAGGGGAAATTAGAGGAGGAGACAAACCATGAGAGACTATGTACTCCAAGAAAAAAAGTGAGGGTTTTAGAGGAGAGGAGGGTGGGAGGATGGGTGACTCTGGTGATGGGTATTAAGTAGGGCGCAGATTGCATGGAACACTGGGTGTTATATGCAAACAACAAGTCACGGAACACAACATCAAAGATTAATGATGTACTGTATGGTGACTGACATAATGTCATTTAAGGAAAAAAGGAAAAAATATACCTCTTATTTTCCTTATTACAGCTCTGTTAAATTTGGCAATACCTGAGAGGATATGAGAACTCTTATTTTCCTTAAAAATTCTTATCTGTAATTACTCAATTTACTTATTTAAGCAAACTTTAGAATCAGTGTATTAGTTTTCTCATAAAATTTATTTGACACTTGTGTTAAATCTACATTAAACTTTTGATTATTGGAAAGAACTGATATTTTAATATATAAATGCCACTTCAAGGAGAAGGATATGTCTTTCCAGTAATTCAGTTTTGAAAAGTACCTCTATTGGTAAAGAGTTTTAGTTTAGTTTTGGTTTGGCTTTGTTTTTTAAACAAGTCCACACTATATCTTGACAGATGTGTTCCTAGACATTGTATCTCTTTATTGCTGATATCATTGTTTAAATTGTTGTTGACATAAAGGAGAGTGTTTTTTAAACATTAAAAGCTTTTCCTAATAGTAAGAAATGTGATTATGATGCAAAATCAGACATTTAACTGAACTATCTTATTAAGAGCCTCACACAATTATTCTTTAGAATTTCCTAGGTCTATAATCACATTGCCTGCGCCTTAACTTTCCAACAGGATAATTACCACTTCAGGTTTGTGCCTTCTTCTGTTTGCTGATACTTGGGCTACATATCTTAGTACATTAACAAGGTCATCCAGAAAAGCATAACACAGTAATGACAACAGCAAGGACCCATGGCTTATTTCTGATCTTTTTTTTTTTTTTTAAGATTTTATTTATTTATTTGACAGAGAGAAACAGAGATAGAGAGGGAACACAAGCAGGGGGAGTGAGAGAGGGAGAAGCAGGCCTCCCACTGAGCAGGCAGCAGACTCCGGAATCATGACCTGAGCTGAAGGTGGTCCCTTAACCAACTGAGCCACCAGGGTGCCCCTTATTTCTGATCTTAATGGGAATTAAGCCTTGATTTTCTCATCTGTAAAGTGAGAACATCTACGGTGGCCTGATTAGGTTGACTTCAAACATTAGTCTCCTTGCAGATAAAGAAATGAAAATCCTTTCTAGGCATTATATTCTCTGTTCCTAATATTTTCCTCTCCAATACTGGCATGGTGCCAGTTCATTTTTGAACTATTTAAATGATAACACTTTTTTTCACCTAAACTCTGAAATCACACTATGACTCTGTAGAATCCTACAATATAAACATAGTCATATTCTGAATTTGTTTATATATTTTTCTATTATAGTTTACCCATCTGTGTTCCCTACTTCTCCCCACACACACTTCCTTATAAATTCCTTGCTAGCTTTTTTATTTCAGCTTTGTTTTCATTATTCCATTCACTCAAAAAAACATTAGCACTTATGGTAGACCAATCACAGTACTTTATCTGTCATAAGCAGTCCATCAATATAGAATGAATGAATCCTGACCTTCTATTCCCTAATTTCACCAGTGAAGACATTAAGACCTAGAAGTTAAGTGACTAACCCAAGAGCCAAGACAAGAAGTTTGGTAAAGCCAGTGCAGACCTGACCTTAAGAATGGCATTACGCAGGTAGCTATACGAACAGTTTGAGGATTTCATCCATCAGAACTGAGAGAGTTCCCTGAAAACTCAAAGCAAAATGAATGCAATAGCATTTAATCCTTCTGTGTTACACTTCAAACCAATGAAAGTATTGCAAATTAATTTGAATTCTTAGATCTTAAAATAGTCTGTAGAGAGGAAGGGTATTCTTTTTGTTTGGGAAATGGGATTTAGGAGAGTCATAGTGGAACATTCGGCTCTTTGTCTTATTATAGCCGGAAAAAAGGAGACAAATGTTCAGAGTTAGCATAATCAAATGCTTCGTGTTTTCTGCCTGAATGCTAAAAGAGCAAGGCTTATGATTTTGCCCATTCTGTGGTTAAACAAGCAGAGTCAAAAAGAATTCCTATTGCTTTGGAAGAAAAACACCCAAAATCTAATTCCTTGGGAGTATATGGCTGCATTTCTTAAGATGATGTATTTAAAAAAAACTGTAGCTGGGTATGCTTTACCACTACAGACAAACAAACTGACAGTATATAAATATCTTACTAACATCAGCATCCTCTGCTCATGTGAAATTGTTATCCATTCAAAGTAAACTCAATACTTTTACCCTCAAGTGACATAGTCTTAATTTATTCTCTGTACCTATTCAAAAGCCTAGAGAAAACTTTGGTAGAAAGCCTTCTGTCCAAAGAGAAAGACCCAAGGATTCTCTCTTTACAGGTCTCCGTCTTTAGGAGTTAGCATCCTGAAATTCGTTGGAATGCTCCTTCCCTCATGTTCAGATCAGAATCACTGCTCTTGTTTGTTGAGAGGAAAGCTCACATTTACCCTCATCATTACTATGCCTTACAACAGGTACAGAACTCTAGACTCTTTTTTCCTTCTCTTGATATCTTCACTGAGTAATAAACCAGGCACAGATTAGGGAGAGAGGGAAAAAACTGTACCAAGTGTCAGAAGACTTGGGTTTGGATCTTGGTTCTATCCCTAATCAGCCCCAGAAGCTTGAACAAATCATCTCATTTCTGAAAGAAGTTGGGAAATAACTACTTTATAAGGTTGTTGGGAGACATAAGTAAGATAAAGTATATGAAAGCACTTCATACAAAATATAACATGTTATCTGGGGAAAGATGGTATTATTTGGAGCAGAAAAGAACTCAGAAATCAATTATTTTAATCCTGCCATTTCACTGAGCAGCACAGAGTTCATAGGCAAACTAAGGCACAGAGAAGTCAAGTGCTTTCTTCAAGGTCACACAGTGATTTGTGGTCAGGCTAAAACCAGAACCTGGGTTTGGACTATTCTACTTGGGTTTTCTTTTCACTACAGCACGAGACACATTAGAAGGAAAAGAAACACCAACCTGGGAATCTAACCTTGACCTCTACAGCACCAATCTTTCAAATCATTAAGTGAAAAATGTCAATGCACTTCAAAGAAAGAACATACACAGAATGTACTTCCTTCGTGAGAACATATGAAACTGCACATGAGCAGATGGTAAGCCACTATGGGCATCTATGGTTCATTTGGGACATAAAAGGAAAGCTATAAAAGCTGACCATAGCTCTTCTGGCAAAGAGCAGGTTTTACTACAGACTTTATAATTGGATACAAGCATGAGAAGTCCTCAGAATCAAAGATGATCCAGTAGGATACAGTTTAAATAGAGCCTGCTCTGACCACAGCTCCAGAAGGCCCAGAGCAATTTGTGGTGTTGTGGCCACATGCCACTACTTCAAGTAAATTTCCCACAAGTTGACATTTCAGTTTCCTGACTGCTGGCCAAAAAAAGGGTGGATTTTGTGCATTGAACTTCCCTTGCTTCATCATAACTAGGATTTTGGAAAGAGAGAAAAAGAAGTTTGTAAAAAAAAAAATCAGTGGGGATTTAGAGCTGGTAATTTTTCTGTATTGTTAAAGTCCTGGTGATGAGGAATGTCAAACAACCAAGTCTCATCCTGGCTCCAATGTCTTTGAGATAGTCTGGTGCAGTCTTGGTAGGATTAGGATAAAAAATATCTCAGGTATACATGCTAGGGCCAACTTCTAAGCCTTATCAAATACACACACACAAATACATATACATATGTGCATATAAAGTTGTGTGTGTGTGTGTGTGTGTGTAGAGAGAGAGAGAGACAGAGAAAATGATCATTTTAACTCTAATTTGTGAGACCAAATCTAGAAATGACAGATGGCACTGTGGTGGGACTTACGACTCATACTTATTTAACAATGGACAAGTACCACTAACTATATTTCGACTTCTTTATGTTATAGTTAGAATAATAAGAAAAAAGAACATTCCTTAAGCTACGATGCATCAGACGTTCTTTTAAGAGTTTTCCAGTCTGTTTACTGTTCAGACAATCCTATTAAGTAAAATACTATTTTCTTTCCTTTTAAAATCAGGAAAACTGAGGCACTGGAAGGTGAAATAACTTGCCCAAGGTTATGGAGCTACTAAGTGGTGGAATCGAATCCAAATCTGGGTATCTGGAGCCAGACTAGTATCAGGGAGTTACCATCACAAGAGATGTCCCCAAATATCCTTCCATTTCTTATCCAATAGCAACCCAATTCTAACTGATCAGGTTCCATGAGATACTGCAGTCCATTTTTCCAACGAATAAGATCCCTAAGACACCAAATCAAATCAAGGAGCAAATAAAATGCATTTACTATAATTTGAAAATGTAAAGTTAGGCAGAGTGAGCAGTTCCGTTGCCTGATTTGTAACAGATGCAGCAGATCATAAGCACTTAGAGTAAGACCTCTACCGGTCATTATTTTAAAACAAAAATGATTACAGAACATGATCATACACAACAGTCTTTTGACAAAGTGGCTTATCTCAAGTATAAACTCTCATCTTACCTCACATATAATGAAATGGGTACAACTGTATTGAGGATAATAATATATGACCAGAATGTTAAGAATCCTGAGAAGACAGAGTTCTTCTCTCCTTCATTCTGAAAGAGGAAAGTTCTGAATTGGTCTCCAACTTGATTCTCCCAGATTGAATTTCCTATTGCAAGAATAATTCCCAAGCACACCAGAAACCCAAAAATCTGAAATGAGAATAGAAGTCTGGTTAAGTTTAACTTGAACCCAAAACTCATCATCTCAACACAATCCAGTTACACTCGTAACTCCAAGAAAGGGTCACCTGAAAAGACATGCAAAGCTCTTCTTACTTATCATTAATCATACAAGTAAAATTTAATATTTTTATGTTGGAACTTGGCTAAATATTTTACATTCATTTTCCCACTTAACTCTCCCACTGATTGAGATAGGGACAATCATTATTCACAGATTAAGAATCAAAAATGGAACGAAATAAAACAGAAGCACAGAAAGCTTATCTAACTTATCCCTGGTCACAAAGCCAATAACTTCACACCCTTGATTTGTGATGAGTGCATATATTTAAGTGGCTTAAGTAAAGAAGGTCGCTGTGTCCCAATTTTCCCTGGCCAGCCCCACTTTATATCTGTTGTCCAGATGTAATACTAATTGTATTCCCTCCTTTCACCTTCAAAAGTGCCCTGTTTGAATGATAAATTATAGGGTCACCCAAGGCATAAAAGCAAAAGGAAGAAAGTGTCAGTGATAAAGAACAATCTGAGACTAGTCAAGTCTTTGGCTACAGATCTAGCTGCACAATCCTTACTTAAGGTTCATAAGAGAAAGAAGAATTAAAATATGGCATGGCATATGTTTTCTTTTGAGGTTAAAAAAAATAGTGGGAAGCAACCTGAAAACTGTTGGCTGACTCTTACACAGTGATTAGGATTAGGATTAGCAAAGCAGACATTTTGGAGGCATCTAGAAACAGAGCAAGGTTCACCCAAATGCCAGCCTTAGGGAGGAAGGACACGAAGTCAGTGAATAGGTAAGACTGAACCTAACAAGGGATTCTGGGCACTTTGTCCTGCCAAGTGTCATACCATGTTAGGAGCTGAGACCAGCCACTATTGAGGGAGGAGTGGGGCTAGGGAACAAGAATGTATTTAACTTATTTCCTTTTTCTTCCAAGAAGGAATATTCAGGCATTCTAGGACTGCTTTCTTTATTCATTCATGAACAAAATACACATATAAGAAGATATTGTTGTAGAAAAAAGTATAAGAAAACCTGATTTACAATTACCTTAGAAAACTGTATGAGAGAAAAGTAGAATTGTGAATTGCTGACATGCTACCAATTTGATAGCTGTATCACGGTATCCTCTTTTCTTTCAATGATCAATATTACAAATTAATTGAAGTGAATTACGTCGAGAGCATTAAAATTGGTGCTACTTGGCATTAAGTGCCCTAATTAGGATGGACTCAGCTTCTAATTCTCTAATGGGTTATTTGATTTTCTAGTATGAAAAGCTGGGATAGTCTCTCCTTCACAATCAATAATCTTACTCTGTGGTGGATACACATACGATCCCCATGCAAGCCCAGAAGTGGGCTTAGGGCCATTTAAATAGGGAATTCTAGGAGGGGACACAAGCTAAGCATGTCCCCTTGGCCCTGGAGACTGCCCCCAAGGGGATGGGTGTAGTGGGAGGAAAGCCCAGTTCTGAGGATGACACGAAATATAAAACACAGAGCCTGTCCAATATTTTGTGCCCCGTAAGGGTCTACTTCCTTCTTTCTTTATTCAGAATCCCACTATCACTTATCAGTTATGCAAATATATATTGGTTTCAGATTCTTTATAATTGCTTGTAAGTCTGTGACTGGGGTGGGGGCGGGAGGCTTGGTTCAAAGTCACTGTCTTCATACTTAAAGTCAATGCCTTCCAACTTAATTCCAACAGAAGGAGGCAAAGCAGTATTACACAAAAAGTCAGATAACAATCAGATACGCAGCATGACGAAGTGCAAGATTAACTGACAAAAGGGTAGCATGGAAGGAATACTCAACTGTTTTTGGTAAATGGATGGCAGAAAAAAAAAATTTCAAAAAATGCAGAAGAGAACAAAAATTCAGAGGAAAGAAATAATCCCATGTGAAAGTGGTTCAGAAGTTTTGCAAAGTAGGAGAATCATGACCTGGGCCTTAGAAGATTCCTAAGCAGAACCAGCTACACAATTTGTGGAGCCCAGTGCAAACTGAAAATACAGGACCCCTTGTTCAAAAATTATTTATAATTTCTACATGGCAACGGCTGATCGATTAAGCAAGTATGAGGCCCTTCTGAGTGGGGAACATGTATAACTGCACAGGTCACATACCCACGAAGCCAGCTCCATCCACAAGCTATGTTGAGAGGACATGTGCAAAGGGATCAAACTACCTTAAAAATAATGTTTTCTTTTTTTAAAAAAGTGAATACTTGAAACATGGAGAACTTGCAAGACCATGGCAGCCTCCGTAAACACTACACTATCTCACCACTCCTGAGAAACTCTACCAATGGTTGAGAACTCATAATCTAGAAAGTAGAGGGCACTATAACTGGGCCCCAGATTCAAAATCCCCAAATACCAATTCCAGAAGGAGAATAAAGATTTCTGAAAGAATTCCCAACAAAATATAAGAAATATATTAAGATGAAAATGACTAGTGATTTTTCCTAATTTTGTTATAGTATCTTACCCATAGTACTAGAGTATTCATCAGTCTATCAATGCTTGTCCTCTTAAACTTTGTCTTACCACTGTTCTGCATTAATTTTGTATCAGGACCTGCCAAAAAAAATTAAATAGCAACTTTAAAATGATTAGATGATGTATTACTATCATTATTATTATTTCTTATCGTGTCAAATGTTTCTGAAAGGGGAATAACATGTTTTTCAAAATAATTTAACTTTTATTAAGAACAGGGGCCATTTTTAAGTTGTATAAGATTCTCAACTGGTAGCTTATTAACCATCCTGGAGACTGCAACAGAATTGGTCTCCTTTGGATAGGACAAATCTGGATAGAACCTGTGGGTGAAAGGTTTGAGAAATGCTATTTTTAAAAAGCTGTGTATGGATGTGCTTGTAGTTGAAGAAGTGAAAGGTGACAAGGTCAATCCAAGTGAGGAATAATTTGACATGTTAAAAAGAATGTAGTAATAAACACAAGTCAGAACACTGAGGTCAAAAATGGAAAGTTAAAATCGGCAATCAAATTCTGGATCTGTTTCCCAAAAAGATCTGGGGTGCCTTTATGGAGAAACTAGAATAAATGCAAATAACAAGTACATTAGCAAATAAGTTAAAACTTTATTGTGTATTGCACATTGTGCATATAATATACACTTTTTGTAAGGGGAGGACTTGAATCTTATATTAGCTTTATTTCAGGTAAATACATTCTCTCATATATACTAAGTCCCTTGCTCAAGTAATTCTAAAAATTATTATTAACTGCCTTGGAGTTAGATAACCAGATGATTAACAAAAGGGAATATTAGAATATATTGATAAGGAAATTCCATGTAGACATGGAAGAAGCTAAATGAAAGCAATTATGGTTTAATTATATCTGATTCCTCTATTGTTCCTCTCCACATTATATTCCCATTATTACCATCAATCTGTGTAGTCATTTAATAAAGAAGAGAGGAAAATTGAAAGAATTAACGGAGAGAGAGAGAGACACGCATAAAATTTTGCACCATCCTAAAAGTCAGGGAAGAATAAGCGCATCCTTAGAAGACTCATTTACTTAAAATACAAATGGAAGCAAAGATCGGGGTCTCATAAAATTCAGTCTAAAGTTGGAAATTGTAAGCCACTATCCTATTCTACTGCTATGTAAAGAAGACCACCCACATTTTCTCAGAGTTGTTTATTAAAATCATATGGACACTGAGGGTGGGAAGCATTTCTTTTATAGTAGAGATCGCAAAGAGTGTGCTTCATAAAAGCTGAAATACTGACAGACCCCAGTTTCATGCTAAAATTTTACATTTCTTAGGCATACATACACATACAAAGCAACAGAGAATATACCTAAGGAGTTTTTTTTTTTAAGCATTTGTCTAAATATATCTACAGATGCTGATTCACATACCTCTTCTTCCACTCAAAGTCACAGATCTTGAAAGAATTTCTGTACTCAGCAGCCTCCATTTTCTCAGCTTCTACTTATTACTCAACCTAGTTTCAGATCAAGTGTTATCATCAATACTCTCCATGCCTCCTTTGACCTATCAGCAACCATCGACAATTTGTTCCATCCTATTGAAGCACGCTCTTCCCTTAGCTTCTGTATTACAATGTTCTCCTGCTTTTCCTACCTCTTTGTTAACTCCTTCTTTGTCTTCCATGATGCTCACCCCTCTTTACACAGCCACTAAACACCAGGATTCCTTAACATTCAGATATAACCCATCTTCTTTCTGAATCTACCTTCCCTGGGAAAGTTCATCTAAGACTACAGCTCCAATTACCATCTATAGATCAAGTGTAAATCTCCAGCTCAGACAGCTCCACTGAAATCTAAACCCACACATTTAATTCTTTATGGAAACTTTACCTGGATTCTTTTTATTATTATTATTATTATTAACATAATTATTTCCTTCATTCACCTGGTTTCTTTTAAGGTTCCTCAAACAGCCCTGGTCCAGCCCAGCTTGTGATCTTCCCCCAGGGTTCCTTATGTCAGTGAATGGCACCACCATCCATACACTTGTGAAAGCTGAGAGAGGCCTAGGAGTCTGTCTACCTCCATGACTCCCACCCTAGCCCAAAGTGCCATCATCACTCAATCGGACTATGGTGAAAGCCTAGTAACTTTGTCTCCCTGCATCCACTCTGCTCCCAACTTTAATGAATACTTTTATCCTTCCCAATCCCAACAATATACTCTTTCAAGAACCTGCTACTTACCAACCTTACAAATAGCATGAGCAATAGTGAGCTTTTCAGATTTCCTACACACACACACACACACACACACACACACACACACACACAGACACCATCTGTTTGAAAAACTTAACTATGACTTCCCAGTGTTCTGAGAATAAAGAGCAGTGAAGGTCTAGAAACAGACCATGACATTCTGCATGGCCCAGATCCTATAGACATCTCCAGTCACAGGTCTGTCTATATCCTCCATGTTTTCCATACTCCACACTGGCCTTAACTTTTGTTTTTTGTTTTGTTTACCTCGGCATTTTCAGTCCTGCTACAGGATCTTTGTCCACGATGTGCCTTTCAATTAGCTTGCTCCTTCACCTCATATTCCTGTCTTACATACTCTTGTGAGTTCATGTTCTTTTCTTTCAGAACACTTATCTCTGCTTGAAGTTACATATTCATTACAACAATTATCTGAGATTAAGTTCTCTTACTCTTACCAGAGTCAAAACCACACGAGCGACTGGACTGCATTTGTCTTCAGATACGAATAAGAAGTAATATTGCCTGCTACATAGTAGGCACTCAATAAATACATTTTTGATGAATTTATTAAGTACCTGCTCTGTTTTAGGTGATATGCAGATGTGCTTTTTATCTATTATCTCAATTAATGCTTAAAACAATCCAACTAATTATATATTAACCTTGATTCACTAATAATGAAACAAGCTTAAAGTATTTGAGTAACTTTCCTGAGATTTCTTGTCTAGTAAGTATCAGAACCAGAATTCAAACCCAGACATAATCTAACTCGGAAGCTCTTTGCTCTTTGCCACTATTTTTAAAACCAAATAAAAATGTTCCATTAATTCTTTAATCTGACTCATTCAATCAATGTGTATTTAAGACTATAACTCATTCAGATTACAAACAGGAAATAGGTAACACACAGAACAAGGATAACTGGAGAAAAAAATTTCTAAAAAGACTCTTTACAAAAGTGTGGTTGGGGGAGTAAGAGAAGAAGATGTTCATGCAGTGATCAAAGACTTAGAAGCAATCAGGACGTTTCTCTCTCTAAGCCAGAAGGGAGTGGTTACTGGACCCTAAAGAACAGCACAGAGTTTGCAGCCTTTAAGAAAGAGTGACTTTAATTTGAGGGACCCAGCCAGCCTGCAGTGACCACTTGGGAGGGAAGTCTTGGGGGAATAAAATACCTTGACCTCAGTCTTCTTTCTCCCTTTGACCTCTTTCCATGGATCCCCAAAGACAGAACCTAACTCAAAGCCAAAATTCAAGGAAACCTATTAGTGTAAACCATACAAATCAGCTTCCCAAGGCAGAAAGTAGAGTGAAAAAAATGTGACAGTAGATCTGGAGGGGCAAACGGAAGACGTCAAAAAAAAAAAATCTACTGTGCACCAAAATGGTGCTGACTCCCATGAATTCCTTAAATGAAGAAGACTCTGCCACTCAGAAACAAGACTTCCACCTCTCTTGAGTGAAAGAAAAGCTATTACCAGGGAGGCATGACCTAGCTGTTAATGTATATTAGACCCCCGTAAATTATAGATTTGTAAAGTAAACCATGTTTTTGTCAACTATAGTCCTTACACAATCCCTGGTGATAGTTGTAACAAGAGTAATATAGAAAGAATAGTTAATAATTCATTTTGGGTAACTTTCATAAGATCTCAGTGTTTACCTGGAACTAGTTCTCCAAATTAGATGCCTTAAGATTGGAGGTTCTAAGACACTCATCTGTTCAAATCTGACATTGACCAAACCAACCATTCCTCTGCATGTCATTATTCTAGCTAAGCTTTCTATTAACACTCATACCCAGACTAAAGTCAATGCAGGCATTCCCTGCTTTACAAAGATCTGTCTCAGGAAGAATATCCAATCCATAACACAAAAAGAAGAGGATATTCCCCCACTCTTGCCTGCCAAGATCCAAAGAGCAGTACCTCAGACCAATCCTCAGTCGATCAAACAGGATGGAAGAAGCAAGGAAGGAAAGAAAGGAACATTTGTCAAGCATCCTATGCCATATGAACTGTCTCCCGGAGCTATTACAGTGATGCTCTAATGTACTCATTATCCCCATGTTACAGCAGAAGTAAAGCTTGGGAAGATTAAGTGACCAAGGCTTAACATCCTACAGCTGGTAAACAAGTCTGAACCTAACTCTGTCCAATCCTAATTCTGTGAGCTTTCTCTTATACTTGGGGGAGGTGGGGGGAGGGGAATGGAGAAAGGGAGACCTGTTCAATTTCCCACCCTACTTCTTCTATGTACACACATTTTCCAAAAACGAAACCTAGGCAGAAAAACTTGGTCCCTGAGTAGCTCACACAGCTTTCCTAACATTACATGCTGTAATTGAGCCATCGTCCTGAATTAGTCATTCCAAACAAATTCACAAAAATGCAAACACAACGTTGAGCTATAGCCCATTCCTGGGATGAAGCCCCCCAACTTTTATGATGACAGGCAGCAAACCAGGAGGGCCCTTCCCACTAAAGGTTTTTCAAGAAGTCTCCCCCTCATTATGTGAGAAGATAAAGGGAGGGTAATATATTAGCCTAGCTCTTCTTAATGCAAGAAAGATGCAAATAAGAAAATATGTGACCACAGGTTTACTTCCCTAACAAACAGAATCATCTGATGAGCAAATTATGAAAGCAGATTCATCCCCAGATAAAAGTCCATATACTGCCATACTTCTAGGGATTTCTCAAGTCCTTACAATGGCAATACCCCAAGCAGCGAGAGCTTTGCTGACACCCACAGCTGAGAGTATTTAGGAGGAACTGGGAGGACTTTCCTAGGTTTGGAACACTTTTGATGGTTTTGGAACACTTTAATAAACATTTGCTGTTGTTGAGGAAAGTCAGCTAGGAAAAACATTCCAATTTTGATTGCACATATAGTCAATGGACTAAAAAACACATCTTAATTTGATGTCACAATAAACAGGATTTTTAAAAATCAAGGGCTGGCAATGGAAGCCATGAGTACAATTTGAATGGCTTTATGTAATGGAGCTACTGTAAGCTTCCTTAGCAGAACAATGCCACCTTGGGCCTGTAGAGATAAAGTCAAGACAGGAAAAGTGGCCAGCAGGAAGAGTAAGAGACACTGTCCCTCCCTTCCTGCCTCCTGCCCCGCCCCCTCCCCCTCCATCTTGCGTAGTCTTTCTAGACCCCAGTGTCCTGCTTACAAATACTAGAAGAAGCTACAAAGGATAAACAGAAATGATTACAGGATCTCCAAAAAAGCTCTTCCAAAAGGATTGCTTGACCTCTGCAAACTACAAAATTAACAGCAGAGCAAGCAGTGTTGGGGGCGGAGGGGGTTGTTGTTTCACACTCTTCCCCCACTTTAAAGGCAGGTGGATTCATATACACAATGATGGGAATGATGGAGATGAAGTTAAAGAAAGAGAAATTAAACAGTATCTAGCACCCACTGAGCAACTAAAGCCCAAGAACCCCTTCGGAATGGGTTCTGATGCCCGTGGCTCCTGACACAGCACCCCCACCCAGCCCGGACTATTCCCTAGAGCAGCAGTGCTGCCCCCTGCTGTCTACCCAGAGCAGCACTTTGAGTGGAACAAGGGCACCTTCCTCATTCAACCTGGAAAGGTACGGATGGGCCATGCACACCTCAGGACAGGCTCCCCCATAACCTACCCGGGGGCACTACCCGGGGGCAGTCAGCTGTACCTGCAAAAATAACCATTCCAAAACACCAGCTGGTATTTCTCAGGACGCAACCCCTCAGGATTATATTCTCGTTGTTGAGGGCGTGCTTGCTGTCCTCCCAGGAGAGAACTCCTGTGAATTTATCTAATTTGTTGTTCGGCGCCTCACAGACAACAATCCCTGTAAAATAAAAAACAAAAACGAAAACTTGTTTATGACTCACCTCAAACTCTCTTTAGCAGCCCACCATACTGTGTTACCACTCTCCTTCTAATACACAGGATATTTTTTCCCTTCTCCTTCAGACAGTGCAATGCTATGTATATAGGACTGTGCTACGAGACATAAGCTTAGTGATGGGGGGATTAGGGGTCCAAAGATGGAAATCTGTCAAGTGTTTTAACACAGCTTTCTGCACTTTCCAAGTAAGAATGGAAATCTTGAGAGCCATGGATTTTTCTCCTTAAATAAAAATCACTCCCCTCTACTTCTAGTTTGCAACAATGATTTCGGAATACATAACGCAGGGACTGTCCTGAAAGTTTTACTTCCTCTTTTTTTATGTACTGTGAACTTTCACACAGGTTAAGATGGCATGCTTCCAGCTTCACAACCAAAGTTAATCAGGTCTTTCTAGGCTCGTCATCAGAATTTCAGAGGGGTCCTATGATGTTCCACTCCCTGGAAACCTGGGCCGTGTTTGCCACATGTGGCTGAGAATGCATGTGATTTCTTTCAGCTGTTGTATGCTTCTTATCTTGATTAGATGCAGAGTTCTGGGGACCCTCAAAGCTACCATATAACTTATCCCAACCTAGCCAGAAGACATTTCTAGTTTTTTTTTTAATTCAGGCCCATTCCAAACCAAGGGTGTGCCCATTCCAAATCAATAAATCAATTTGTTCCATTATTTCAAGAAGAAAATACCCTTTCAGAGTGGGGGTTCTTTTGACAGAAAGAGAAACCAGACGGGACCCTGTCACAACATAAAACTATTAGATTAAATACATTTGCATTACAAATGGTTGGGGTTAAACTTTTATAAGAAATGAGTACCAAGACTTAAAAGACAGAGAGAAAGATGAAGGAAAAGAGGAAGGAATAAAGGAAGGCAGTGGATAGACCCAAATGGGCTCAAACCCAACTCAGGGGTGAGATTAGCACCTCTCAGGAACAATAAAAATCCACGGATTTAACCAAAGCCAAAAGAGAAGAATCAACATAAAAAGTGGCATTTGAAAAATTAAAAAAGAAGTCTTCATCACTGCCTGAAGAGAAAGAAGGCCAGCCCAGCCTAGAGAACCTCTGTAGTACTCTGTCACACCACTCACTGAGTACCTGAACTTAGGGGCTGACGTGGACACCCTTCCTTTCTACAAGGGTATCTTTTCCTTTTAAAGCTCTTAGAGGGGGAATGAATCTTGAAACACTGGAAAAAAAAAATTTTTAGTAACAATAAAAATAAATAAATAAATAAATAAATAAATAAATAAATAAATAAATAAAGCTCTTAGAGGTGACACCAGCCAGTTTTCACATGGCCTGATCACTCCTGACCAACGAGATCACTAACATTGGATCTTGCACGAAAAAGACAAAGACAAACAAAAAACAAAAACAAAAAACAGAAAGGAGTGAAGGACTTTTTCCAAACTCCACTTTCCTTTCCTCAGTCATAACAAAATTGCTGCCTAAACAGCCCCAACTCAACAACATTCACTGGCAGCTTCCCAGACACCCACCACTAAATGAGAGTGCTGGCAAGAGAATGTGGGCAAGGCTGATTAACCTGTAAGAAGTCATTTTTATACAAAGGGATGTGACTAAATTCTGGTTGCTCTCATGGTCTCTCACTAATATTATAAAGTAAATTGAGATTGATTTTAGCTGGTCCAAGTTGTTTGGACAATTAGGTTGTGGAAGAGGGGATTTTTTTTTTCTAAAATATAAGAATTCATTATTTTTTTCTTCTTGACCAGTAATTTTCATTCCTAAATTTTATAGAAGCTTAAATTGAGTATCACCAGCAAAACCTACAAAATATATTGGGTGATAGCAACCCTTAGAACTTATTCTAGTTTCTGACCCAAGACTCAATTTCTCAAGTCGTCAAAGTTGGCCACCAATAAAGTAAGTAAGGAAGTAAATAAATAAATAAAAATGTGTTTTCTGCAAAAACAACACGATGCACAGTCCCTGCCAAAAGGAATATAAAAAACAGGCTCATTCGGTCATTTCTATTGTCGCAAGAAGCAACTGACATGGAGACAAATACAGCCTTGAACCTGTTGTCTCACTCCTCCCTAGCCTCAAGGCTCATCCACTTCTGGCCTGACACCAAGGGTGTGGTTCTAGACCGGAACAGGCCGTAAGGCCAAGGCTCGGCTTAAGCTCTTGAAGGCTAAGCCCCAATTCAGCCTTTCTCAAAGAGTGTGGTCCCACTGATTTAAGTACTAAATACAGAGCCTGGTCAAAACAAAATGGGAGAGGGGACAAAGCCAAAGTACATTTTTTGTTTTCAGAAGTGCTCAGCTTCCCCTTTCTTAACCTCGTTAGCATCAAATACTTCCAAACTTCTATTCCTACTTTTTCTAAAAAAAAGAGTGACTTGTTTCCTCTGAAGGGAGCACTGTATTTATTTCTGTATTCCCATAACTTACCATACTCCCTACACAATAAATATTTGTTGGAGAGACAGGGGGAAAAATCATATGGCTTCAAGATTGGGAAATGAGAGGAGAACTAGAGCAGATCTAAGATGAATGAAAGAAGTGGGTATGTTCCATGGTAATAATGATAAAGAGGATTGGAAGACCTAATAGCCTTACCACCTTGGGGGGCTTAGGTTGGCGTAACTCTAGAGAGATACAAATAGATCTGGAAACAAGTGAGAACCTTTAAAGCACATTAGAAGCCACCAAATATATACCCAAGCCATAAAGCATAATGAGTAGGGGAAAATTTAGGACCCTTCTACGTTTTCCTAATAGTATCCAAGAAGAGTTAGAGACAGTAAACAGTTTGACAATGGATGAGAAGACAGTTTAGGAAAAATTGCATTTTCTCTCAGATAGGTGTTCATTGAAAATATGACTTTGTGCTCTAAACATCTTTAATGGGCAATAAAGCAAATGGGAAAAAATCATGTCAATAATGAAACAGAAATATAATTAAACTACCTAGTAATACTTGTTTACCCCTCGGAACAGACATGAAGGCAGAAGCAAGTCACAGTCACACAGAAATGTTCTAGGTCCATCCTAAACAAAATACACAAGATACCATGCTCATCCTCCCTCGGCACTCTAAACTGAGTCCTCTGGTTTGTGGGTTAATTACCAACCTAATGAACTTCTTGAACTAAAGCATTTACCCCCAAGTGGAAATCTATAGTTTATCATGAAAATGGAACTCAGTACCCAATACCCCATCATTTTCCAGAGAAGCTGGCTTTATTACTTTCTATATATCATTATTAACAATATTTCTTGATTATCTGCACTGTAACTCTTTAATAAGACAAATTATCTATTGAATAAGACATTATCGTTGTCATTCAAGAGTTTCTCCAGTCAAGAGTTTCTCAGAGTTTAGGAGACTGCCCACTATTGTTGCTCTGGATGTGATATAGATATAGATATAGATATAGATATAGATATAGATATAGATATAGATATAGATTTTTATATATATATATTTTATATATGTGTAAAATATATTTTTTTTTCTTACAAAGAGGAGTGTCACCTTCCCATTTTCTAAAGCCTATTCATTCTTCAAACTTCAAACTTCAAGCCTCAGCCACCCATCATTGCTATCATAATGACCATACAAATGCTAGCAGTAAAAAGGGAAGTTATTGGTTGGGCTGTGCTTCTGTCCAGGTGAATGGGAAATTGTCCAGTAAGTAAAAAGTCATAAGATGCTAATCAAGACTTTTTTTTTAACCAAAAAGACATGCCTCTTTTGTGTGTTTGAATTACACACATGCTATTCTTTAGAAAGGACCGCAAAATACACAAAGATTCCTGAAATAAAGAGTCAACCTTTCCCTGATTCAGAACTCAGTCTTAAGAGTCATACAAAATATGTAAACTTGTCATAAGTTGCAAAAAAACAGATCCTAGTCTAGTCAGTAACAATATGCAACAGATTCTTAAACACATTTCAACAATTTATATGTTGGGATTTCCCCAAAGGCATAAAAATGTCCAGTTTATAAATGTATAATTGACAATTATCTCGTTACTTATTTATAAAAATCTTTTCAATCCCCTAAGACTTTAACATGAAAAATAGAGGTTCATCTATTTTCATACTTGTTACAATATCAGACCAAGTTGTTTTTCTTATAAAATTTAATCAATACATCAATTATTTCCTGATGTTTTCAATAAATGAAAATATTTATGTGACAATTTTTTAAATAAATAGATTTACCTACCAAAACTCAGACTATCTTGTATGTACTTGTTCTCTACATTTGGCCAACTCTTCTATAATATGTTGTCAGAAATCCTGACATTCAAGATCACTGAGAATATTGCTGCTTTTTAAAAATATGCTGTCATCTGAGTCCTGTAATGGACTTGATCTCTGGTAATTAATTCTGTACTTTTAGAGTTAGAGTATTCTTTTTTTTAAAGATTTTATTTACTCATTTGACAGAGGAACACAGCAGCTAGAGAAGGAACACAAGCAGGGGTAATGAGAGAGGGAGAAGCAGGCCTCCCGCTGAGCAGGGAGCCCGATGCGGGGTTCGATCCCAGGTCTCCAGGATCATGACCTGAGCCGAAGGCAGTCGCTTAACCAAATGAGCCACCCAGGCGCCCCAGATTTAGAGTACTCTTAAAATTTATTTCTTATCCTGATCAGGAGCTAAGTTCTCATGCTAATACCCTCCTTCTCAATACTGCCTTTCTTGTTGTAGTTTATAGCCTCTTACAGCCTTCCATAGAATAGGCTTTGCTAGCAATCTTGGATTCATGTTCTGGCTCCTCCACTTAGTAATCATGTGGCATTGGGAAAAACATTCAACTTATATGAGTCTCAGATTCCTTGCCCATAAATTGGAGGCAATAATAATCTCTTCATCTCAGGGCTATAACGATGTCATAAGATAATGTGTGCAGTTACTTAGCACAATGCCTTGTGTCAATCTCATGTTGAAGGCCCAAGAACTTTAGGACCTTTACCTAATTAAAGGCTACTTTGGGAATGAGCACTTTTCAAGTTTGTCTTCTCTGCTGGGTTATAGGCCTGTGAAATCAAGGCCTGGGTCTAACTTATCGGCCACTGTACCTGCATGCTTTGCAAAGACTTTGTCATTTTGTTAAATATACATTTACTGAGTAAATGAACCGATGATGGAGAGAATGAATGAAAGAAAAGAATGAATGAAAGTCTTAAGGAAGCCACTAGCAAGACACTGTCCTTGGGTTTGGGCGCAAAAGTGGGAAGGCAGGGAGACTTAGAAGAGATATCCTAAGACCCTCGCTATCTCAGTTTTGAGCCTTAGTGCCCCCAGTTGGGGCTTCTCTAGGAATAGCAGTGAGAAATTGAGGTCTTCAAATACTTGGAAGATGTGAACTTATGACTCAAGAACAAAAAACTGTAGTTTGGTCCTAAAGAAAGTATTTTGTCCAAGCCTCAGAAGAAAAACCACACGGTAACTAGAAGCAAAAATAATACCATACCCAGATTTGCCCAGAAGTCACAAGCTAAAAGATATACTTAGCCCAGACAAAGCATGGGAAAGGGTGTGCCTCACATGTCTGTCTCATCTACTAGCCCATGCCACAGCTAGTCGGGGCATTTCCAAATGTACACAATGTTGATATCATGCTTTTAGTTTAAACTAAAAGATGCAGTATGTGGTTTTAATTCCCATGACTCAAGGAAGTTTTTTCTAGTCCCCAGGGGGAAACCTAAAATCTACTGACACCCATTATGACACAGGTTGGCAGAGAAGACTAAAAAAAAAAAAAAAAAAAAAAGAGGGAGTAGGAAAAGAATGGAGTAAAAGGATTAAAAGAAACCAGATAATACATATGGAGATATTTTATAATCCTACATATTTTGTACTGCATCTTGTCCCTAGGAGATGCTTAATAAATAAACCTCATAAGCTAATTAATATGGACAGAGTGATGGAAAGAGAAAAGATGAAGAATTACAGAAAATGAGACAGAGCCAACATAAGTAAGCTAAAAAAGAGTAGAAGAGGAAGATGAAAACAGTTAGAAAGAATGCCAAGAGAGAGGAAAGGAAGGAGGCAAATGGTGGAAAGGGTAGAGAATGTGTGTATGTTGTATATCATGTGTGACTGCGTGTGTCAGAGAGTCAGGAAGACACTGAAAAGAACATGTCTAAACTAGGGCTCAGAAGCAAGAGCATTCATGGAAAGGATTTAGTGTTTTCTAACTGTCCCATCTCTTTCAAGACTTTCCATACCACATCTTGCATCACCCTCCTGGGCTTTAACTTTGGCTGCTAACAGGGGAAATCTAATTTGTATATTGTATCAAATTTATTTTCCCTTAATCCCTCTATCCATTCCAAGATGCTTTCTTGCAAACAGGAAATTATATTTTAATAAAGTTAAACTTATAAAATACCATATTGCCTTAGACTTTCAGATTGAAATTCAACCCAAAATTTAAGAATGAAAGAATAAATTCAGTAAAAATCTGGTTCTTAGCCCAGAAGTATACCAGCCTTATGAATCTGGCATTATGTGTTTTCTGAGAAATGACCACAGTTTAAGTATAAATGATTAAAAAAAAGAGAGAAGTCTGTGTTGCCTTTGAGAAAACAATTATATGTTAGATATTTGTTGAGTTACCTACACCCTGAGAAGCAAATTGAAGCTACATCTAGTAATAACTATTAACACACTTTAAAAACAAATTGTATGAGATATTTAAAAAGACTATTTTTATATATAAGCAAGTTTCTGAAGCTTTCAGGATACTCCATCTGTGAGAAAGGAACTGTTTTAGGTAAGGAAATGTTTTCTTGCCTCAGCCTGAGGAGCAACACTTGGATTGGCTTAAATGTTGGGCTTCTATGTTAAGTTTTGTTTAAAAAAGGATTCTGAAGTAAAGATATTATAAAAACACCACACCAGATGATCCCTCTCTCAGCCACCTGCCCTCCAAGAGAAGGGAACCCAACACTCTTGCTCTATGCTACAAGTTCCCATCAGGAAGCTTCTGTGTCACCCCATTCCTCCACCCACCCTCTCCAATCCCTTTACCTTAGGCCCCTCTTAGCTGTCTTTCTGGGGCCTGATGTTGATCCTGCCCCCTAATCTCTGGCATTCCCAACCATTCATTCACACATCGAGCAACTATTTCCTGAGCATCTACTACGCACGAGGCATCGTTCTAGGAACGTGTTATGTGTCAGTGAGCAAAACAAAGATCCCTGTGCCGTTTGCATTACAGCAAGTAGAGATGGACCATAAATAAGAAACTTAGAAAATAAGCAAGTTGTAGAGTATGCCAGATAGTGAGTTGTGATACAAGAAAAAGAAAAAGCTGAATAGGGGAGAGGGGACTGAGAGTAAGAGGAGTCATATTCTGACTGAGAAGGAGGATTCTTGGCCCCATTCCCACAGTTGCATGTAAGAAATCAACCTTATTCCAGCCTGGCCCTTGATACCCTATCCTGGCACTGACCCATGATCAGAGTTCTTGGAGACTATGGTAAAGATATTTAGCACTCAACAGATATCCCTACTTGTTATTTCCCAGCCTTACTTGCAGTTATCCCAGGCCTATGTGGCTCATGCCGGCCAGCGAAATGTGAGAGGAAGAAGCAGTTAAAAGTTACTATGCCTCTTTCACCTAATCATTGCTTTAGCATGGTTAGAGGCCATTAGTCTAGGCACCACGGCTCTAAGATAGAGAAGGCTGCCTGACCTAACATCAGAATGTGACATGAGCAAAAAATCATCTTCTACTGCTTACCCCACTAAGATTTCAGGGTTGTCTGAACTGAATCACAGTAGCAGCTATCTGTGCCACTATCAAAGAAAGAAAATGAACTGGACAGTTATAACAATCATTTTCAGCCTTTTTGTGGTAAAGAAAACTAAAAAGCATGAATTTTGACTCCTTCATAGGTTGATAGAGGAATAAACGTGCAATTCTGCCAAGAAAGAAATGAGTAATGGGAAATTACATTTAGGTTGTCCTTTTACGACTCCATAAATATTCTATGAAATATTTTAAGCAAGGATTTTGATTCATGAACACAATTTATTTTTCTTGGATTCTTCTAACAGTAAAATTTCATTGAAAAAATTACTTGGTAGAAAATGTGTAATTTCTTTACTTTAATCAAAATATTTCTTGGGCTATTCAAAGTTTCCTGGCTATTCCCCTGATTTAAACTCCAGATTAGAGGAATTTTTTTCTGTAAACATTTATTATAACAGCACTTATTTAAGTGAGATTAAAATAATAACAGAATCCAGACAGAATTTATAAGCAAACGCAAAGCACAGGTATACATTGGGGAAATTTTATAATATAAATTTGCCTGCACTTTAACTCAGGGGATTATGCTAAAAGCCCTTGACCACATTTTCCTTTAGTGTTTTCAAAAGAAGACATTGGGATGACAGTCTCGAACTCGAAGATTCATATATAAATAAAACCACTCTATATGGAAATATTGATATTCAGGGCCAGACATACTAGTGTGTAAAACAAGAGCTCACTGAGCAATGGGAAGAAGACCCCAAAGATTCTCCCAAAGCTTGTCATAGTGCCTACAGTCCTGCCATTAATGGTTCTTCCCTTTGACTCTTGAAGGATTTTGTTTCTCTGTGACAGCTTTAGCAGAAAAGAAAAGACCTAGCTGGAGAAGAACAGGTAGAAATGGTTCCCCCATGTTGAGGAGAAGGGACTGGGTTGAGTGGTGTGAAGATGGTGGAGGAAACCATGGTCTAAAATAAAGAGTGACTGATTATAAATCAGAATTTGCTTCCTGAACATCTTCTACATTTAAGATATTATGCCTGGCATTACACAAAATACAGAAATACATGAGGCTGGATTATCATCTTGGTGAAGTTTGTAGTCAAGTATTTCATCTTTGTTATGGAGCCAGAGAAGGGATGGATGGCTAGACCTAGCGTTAAAAATACAAGTGTGGCCCATGTTCATGCTCAGCAAATATGCACAGCACCCCAGGGAAGCCAAGGTCAGGCAAGGAAAGGGGATTGTGGGACTGGAGGAAATAAGGTCTACAGAAGACGAAGCAAGAATGAAATGAACACTGAATTTATAAAGCCACTATCCCCTTGGTAAACATTTTCACTCTTTAGCGTGAGAAGAGATTATAGGCTTTGATGCCTGCAGAATTTTATGTCTTCCCACCAAATAAAAAGAAACAAGAATTGGATTTCAGATAATTATTTATATTACTTTTGGGTTTTGAGGTTTTTGTTTGTCTGTTTTAAACACTTACCATCAAATTCTGCAAGTCTGCTAACGTCTGCTCCAAGATCTGAGGTAACTGATAGTGCATGGCGGACTTTAAGGTTCGTTTCCCTGTGAAATTAATTGACACGACAAGAGTTTTTAAATGGAACAGCCCAATAGCCTCTTACATAAAGTAGTCAGGTGGGTGCAGCACATGCAAAATCCAACACAAGAGATCCAAGAAACTCCCTTCAAATGTCATTCACACCTCTCAGTCAAGTGGACTCTGTAATGTGGACAGGACTTTGCAATCTCCTAAGAGTTGGCATTCCACACATGGCACATCTGTGTGACACAGTAATCTGGGGTTTTTTTATTTGAAAGAAAAGAGGACATAATAAATATGGTTCCATTCGAATCTAATCAAACATTATGCATGAATTACAAAACATATTAGGAATGGGAACGCAGTTGCCAAACAAAGGAGGCCAGCATCACTCTGGAGTCTACTATCTACACAGGAATTTTACTTGTAAAAGATGGTCATGGCTAATTTCACAGTAGCTGAAATTGAAATGGGAAAAGGAATACAGCTTTCTTTCTCGTGGAGAAACAAGCCAAAAGTCCTCTAAGTCTGAGATCATATAACCAGTCAGTAACTCAGCAGGTCACAGTGAGCTGGTCATCTTCTTCCAGGCAGAACCACACATACATTGGACAGATGGCCCTGTGGTATTCATGACCAGTTGTGATGATTCTAGTGATGATTCTATGGCCATTACTCACATCTTGCATACAAAGGCTTGTCACGCTGGTTTTCTCTCTGAATTTAACCTAATTCTCTTCTACTGTAGTTTAATATCATCTGTCAAAGTTCTATCTTTTATGGAAGTGTTTAGCAGTGAGTTCATTCAGTCAACAAATACTGATTGAATACATGAATACATACCACAGTCACCCATGACATTCAGTGCTGCCCCACAGGGTTACCATTCTCTTGAGGGAAATAAGTGGTAGTTAAAAAGCAAATATTTCCATTTGGAAGTACATGACAAACCATGAAATAAGTGAATTTAGAGAACCAAGAAGCAGGTTCTTAAGAGGGCATTTCATCTAAATTTTCTGTAAATGAGTTTCATGATGATGTTAAAACAACAGGAAATCAATCCAAGGAATTCTGCTTGGTGAAATAGCTTTCTGCAGGAAACACTAAGTTGAAGTTACTTTGCTTAAAAGTAATCTCATGGATCACTCATTGCCAAATCTATCAGTTCCTAGGAGGCAGAAAGGCATAGATGTTGAGATACTCAAGAACTTCATAATTGAAGCAGAAAAAACTGAGCTGGGCTTGATGGACCAGAGTGAGAGAGTGGTGCTGAAGGACCAAAGTGTCCATTCATTTAAACAAACTTTTCAAATAACTGAAACAGTCAGAGACCTCAGCTAAGTCAGACAGCCCTCATTCCTTAAACCAACTCTACACACCATGTCATTCAGCAAGGGTTATCATCATTTTAGGTTACTTCCTCAGGATTCTCTCCAATATCCCACTTCCATCTTCAGATGTGGAAAATAAAGGGAAGAATAATGACAGAGACCTTAGTGATTTAAAAAAATTTTTCCAAGACTCCTGATTAATATCTTGTGTCATGCCATACTCTTTCTTCCTTAAGATGCCTCAGTATCTTGACTTCAAACTTCAAAATGATTTTCAGCATAAGAAATAATACAAAACTTAACTCAGTTCCCCCTAATGATAACATTTGCAAAACTGTATTACAATATCACAATATCACAACTGAAACTGACATAGTCAAGATGGGGGAACATTTCTATCACAAGGATTTCCTAGGTTACCCTTTATAGACACACCCACTTCCTGGCCTCCTCCAACCTATCTTGAATTCCTGGTAACCACTGACCAGCGGTCCCTTTCTATAGTTTTGCCATTTCAAGAACGTTATATAAGTAGAATCATACAGTATGTGACCTTTGAGGATTGGCTTTTTTTACTCAACATAATTATCTGAAGATTTGTCCAGGTTTTTTGTATGTAGCAATAGTTCATTCCTTTTTATTGCTCGGTAGTGTCCCATGATATGGATATACCATAGTTGGTTCAACCTGTTAAAGAACATATAAGTTCTTTCTAATTTGTGGGTGTCACACATAAACCTGCCATAAACATCTGTGTACAAGTTTTTGTATAAACATAAGTCTTTGTTTCTGTGGGATAAATGCCCATGAGTGAAATTGCTAGGTTGTCTGGTGGTTGCATGTTTAGTTTTTTAAGAAACTGCCAAGCTATTTTCCAGAGTGATTGTGGTATTTTGCATTCCCATCAGCAATGTGTGAGTGATACTGTTTCTCCACATCCCTGCCAGCATTTGGAGTTGTCACTATTTTTAAGTTTAACCATTCTTTTAGGTATGTACTGACATCTCCTCGTGGTTTGGATTTTAATGTCCCTAACGGCTAATGATGTTGAACATCTTTTCATGGGCTTATTTGCCATCTGCATGTCATCTCTGGTGAAATGTCCCTTCACATCATTTGCAAATTTTCTAATTGGATTGTGTTTTTAGTATTGAGTTCTGAGTATTGAGTATTTAGTGATGAGTTTTCATACATTCAAGATAAAAATTCTTTGTCAGATGGGTGGTTTGCAAATATTTACTCCAGGTCTATAGCTTATTTTTTCATCATAGGGTCTTCTGCATAGCAACAAATTTTTAGTTCAATGGTTTATCAATTATTCTCTTATGAATTATGCTTTTTGTTTCAAGTCTAAAAACTCTTTAACTAGCCCTAGATCTTGAAGATTTTTTCCTATATTTTTCCCTAAAACTTTTATAGTTCTATGTTTTACATTTGAATTCAATTTCCTTAATAGTTGCAGGGCTCTCCTGATTATCTATTTCATATTGAGTTAGTTGTGGTAGTTTGTTTTTTGATGAAGTGGTCTATTTCACTTAATGTGTTAAATTTATGTGTATAAAGTTGCTTGTGGGATTTCCTTATCCTTTTGATAGCTTAAGGATCTGTCATAATACCCCTGGTTCATTCATGATATTATCTTATGTCTTTTTTTTCTTTTTCAGTCTTCCTGAGGTTTATAAAATTTAGTGATATTTTCAAAGAATCAACTCTTTGTTTTGTTGACTTTTCACTTCTCATTTTTCTGTTTTCAAGTTCATTGATTTCTGTTCTTTATCTCCTTTCTTCTGCTTGCTTTACGTTTATGCTGTTATTTTCTAGGTTATTGAGATGGAACATTGGATTATTTATTTGACACTCTTTTTCTTTTCAAAGAAAAGAAATACACTAGTATATGCATCTAGTACCATAAATTTCCCTCTAAGCACTATTTTAGGTTCAGCCCAAACCAAGGGTAGGACCACACAGGTCACACTCCATTTGAATAGCTCAGTAGAACAAAGATTTGGGAGGCAGTGGTTAAAACCAGGGGTACTTTTTGGTCACACTATCAGATCTGAGTACTGGCTTCATTTTTGAGAAGTTTGGGGTAAGTTACTTAGTATCTCTAAGCCTTGTCATCTGTACCATGGGGTTTATATACTACACATGAGGATTAAATGATAAAATCCATCTGAAGAATGCAATAGTACCTTTAAAATGTAAACATTCAATAAATGCTTTTGTGCCAGCCAGATGAATTTAATCCACTGAAACAGAACTGCTATATTGTCTATAACTCAATTTCTCAATTAACATTAATGTCAAAACTCCATTTCTTTCCCCATCTTCATTTCAACCAGTTCCAAAAGAGAGCCTTCCAAAGTAATATCAATGCTTCTTTCCTCAGAAACTCATCAGTATTCTTCTTATTTTCCTTAGAGAATCACATGAAATTTTACCAAGAAAAAAACTCAAACAAAACAAAAGCTTTCAAGGAATATGGATCAAGAGTCCTACACAACAATTCACACAGACATGTTTAACTTACTGCTTTGGAAATAAAATAAATTCAAGAGAAAAAGACAGAACTTTCAAAGGAGCCACAAAGTAATTAACAAATGGAATTTGCAAGTTAGACTCTTACTTGTTCCAAGAAAATTAAATGAAGACTAAGGTTTAGGTTAAGTCCTGTTCTAGCTATTACTACTAAATTAAAAACCAATCTAAATAATTATTCTAACTTTAATTACTTACCCATCAAGCTCAGCAGTTTCAATATAACAGAGGCCATGTGGCTCACTACTTGATAGGAGAAGCAGATCAGCCTATTTAAAAAAAAAAATCATAAAGAATACCTGAGAAGGGAAGACCGGTTGAAACCCTTCTTTGTTGCATAACATCTACTCATTATTAATGAGCCACGAGAGCCTTAGGGGGGAAAAAGTGAATGAGGTAAGATCCTAACCACCTCTCTGCCATGTATGGCCCAAATCAAACCTTTCCTCCCCTTCCCTGTTCCAGTTGGGTCCACCCCTGAACACCAGAATATAAACAAGAGCAGGGGATAGCATATAAATTAATAGCCACTTCATTTACTATTTTTGCAAAAATAGATAAAATTCTACATTCTTATCTTGATAATTACTAATGGAAAATATAAAGCTTTCCCCAATACGTGAGATAATTGGAAATGTTTCCATACATATACTCTAATCCCCTACTATTATGATTTAAGAGTAGCAGGCAGGCAAAGCTGATAGGGAAAAGATAGAAGTAAAGTAGGAGTAAATTGAAAGCCATAGAAAAAAAACAAAGCAGGCAAGGAAAATTTAAAAAGAGAAAAATTAAAAGAAAAAATTAAAAAGGTAAGAAAAGGATGATGGGGTATAAGGAAGGGAAGAGATAAAATAAAATAGAGGCTAAGCAAGAGGCAAAAAAGAATAGAAAATGTTCTAAAAGATAGCAGAAAACATTCAGAAGCCAAGTTGTGGGTCTTTCGCTGAGATAAAATCATTCTAGTCTGCTGTCCATTTGAGCTTCGGAAATGACTTCTCACAATTCAGTTTTAGAATTCTGGGTGCTTCCTATATTGGGGAACTGTTTATTTCAAATTTCATTTTAAAATAAGTGTTTTTACGAAATTCTGAATATCTGAAGGCCTAAAATGAATTGACCAAAATTTTAACAATTTATTTTAACACATTAGCCTAACAATTGCATAGAATTGTCCCATTCTTAAGTCCTAGAGGCTAAATTTAGAATCAATCCACTCATTTCATTGTCTCAAGCTTTTAAATTTCCAACTTGGGGGGAGGAGGGGTAAGTACATGTATGTGTTCAGTTTTGTCTGAATTGTGATAAAACAGAATTGAAAAACAACTCAGTGACAATCCCCTAAAGAAATTAAGGGGTTTATATATCCCCAACTCTAACAAAAGTCACAGAAGCCTGAGGAGGCAAAATTATTTTCTCACTGGTCACAATGTGACTACAGCAAACCCACTCTAGAGAGAACGTAAAAAGAGTTGTACACGGGACGCCTGGGTGGCTCAGTTGGTTAAGTGACTGCTTTCAGCTCAGGTCATGATCCTGGAGACCCCGGATCGAGTCCCACATTGGGATGCCTGCTCACAGGAAGCCCGCTTCTCCCTCTCTCACTCCCTCTGCTTGTGTTCCCTCTCTGGCTGTGTTTCTCTCTGTCAAATAAATAAATAAAATGTTTAAAAAAAAAAAGAGTTGTACACAATCTCTCATGGCGAGGGTTTTTTGGGGGGGATGGATTAGGCTGATAAGGGGTCTTAAGGAGGGCACATATTGCATGGAAAACTGGGTGTTATATATAAACAATGAATCATGGAACACAACATCAAAAACTAATGATGTACTATATGGTGACTAACATAATAAAAAAATTTTTTAAAAAAAAGTTGTGCACAATTCTTGAGCCAAAAATTACACACTTTGATTTTATTTTAATTTTTTTTTTAAGATTTTGTTTATTTGACAGAGAGAAACACGGCCAGAGAGGGAACACAAGCAGGGGGAGTGAGAGAGGGAGAAGCAGGCTTCCTGCAGAGCAGGGAGCCCGATGTGGGACTCGATCCTGGATCTCCGGGATCATGACCTGAGCTGAAGGCAGTCGCTTAACCAACTGAGCCACCCACACGCCCCTACACTTTGATTTTAAAAAGAAAAGAATGTCTTCAAAAATTCACCACAGTCTTACTTCTCACATTGAAATTTCAGTGGATATGATAGCAGTACAGTTTCATGCCTCTCCTCCCCCGAGCTTCACAGAATCATTTTAAGCAAAATCTAAAATTCTCTAATTTTTATCCTCTGTGATTGAAAATAGTTATGAAGTGCAAAGGAAGAGCCCGACTTATACCCAGAATTGCTTTTCTTCTAAACACTGCACAGTAGGATGATTTTACGTTACTGCTTAGTATTGAGATTAGCTGTTCAACACTTAGATGTTTGGTAGACAAAGGGAGGATTAGTTGTCCACTGCTGGCTCAGAACCCGTGAGTGAGGCACCATCACCACCTGGCCATGAGATTCTCTCCTGAGCACAAACTCAACTTCCTAAAGACTGTACTAAGAACTATAAAGCCTACAAGTTCTGAGCTAACTCCTCCTGCCTTGGAAACCTGAGACATCTACTTCCTACCTCCCACCTTCCCCACCTCTTTCTATCCCCTCTGTTGTCATCTTTCCCTTTGATGTACTTGGAGCCTTGCTACTGTTTCCCTGCTCCCTGATCTCCAGCCTGCACTCCCCTCATTCATCCCTATTCTCCCTGCCCCACTGCTGACCTTTGGCATTCCCTTTTGCTAACACTTCCCCTTCAAGTGTTTAAATTTATTATAGTTGAGGAGGAAGTGTGAAGAGGCAGAACTAATAGGGGCCGCCAGAGAAATAAGGAGTCTCATCATCATGCAATGCTCCTATTTCCTGGTGTACTCAGTAAGAACTCTAAAAAAAAAAAGGACAAGAAAGCTGCAGTAGGGCAAGATAGCCCTGTTAGTCCATGGTCATCATCATTTGTCAGAGGTTCTGGGCCACAAGTACAGCAACAAGGGGGTGGTCTTACAGACCCACCAGCTCCATGACTCTGAGTCGCAGATCAAGCTTCCTCACGCTGACCCTTCCAGTATTTCTCAGGGTACCCAACTCATAGTCAATCCAGAAACTTGTGTTTGAGCTGTAGAGGTTTATAATACCAGTATTCAGTGAGGGCTTACCATGTCTGTGGGACTATGCTAAGAACTTTACATGCAACATTTTCTTTAACTACCACTGAAATCCTATAGTGTAGGTTCTATTGTTATCTCCACTTAACAGATGAGCAAAGTGAGGCCCAGAGAGGTTTAGTAACTTTTTGAGGCCACACAGTAAGTGACATATCGGGATATGAATCCAGACAATTAAAGGCACATACATCTTAAATATTAAAATGAATAAAAATCTCTTTCCCTCAAGGATTGTATAGTTTAGTACAGGCAGAAATGATAAGGATTCTAAAGGTCTGATTACCAAAGTCCTACAGGTGGGGTGCAAATGAGGAAGAATACATGAGACTGGTAGCTGACCAAGAGCCTCATGGCTTTGAGTCTTCACAACCAACAACATTATCTTCACAGGTTTATTAGGCATAATTAATGTTTGTTGATGTAAAGAATAAATACAGCAAAATCTCAAGCGATGGTAACACCAAAATGCTGTATAATTATTTAAGAGTTTACAAAACACTCTCACAATTGTGTCATTTTATTCTTTCAACAACCCTGTGAGGAGATAATATTGTTTCTATATGTGAATAAGAAACCTTGGGAAGTTCATCTCTGACTCACAAGGAGTACATGAACTAAATTAACTCGTGTAAAGTTCCATAGTCTTTATAAAGTCATGGTGAAATAAGCCAAGCAGAGAAAGCCAATTATCATATGGTTTCACTTACTTGTGGAGCATAAGGAGTAACATGGAAGACATTAGGAGAAGGAAAGGAAAAGTGAATTGGGGTAAATCAGAGGGGGGAGACGAACTATGAGAGACTGTGGGCTCTGAGAAACAAACTGAGGGTTTTGGAAGGGAAGGGGTGGGGGGACGGGTGAGCCTGGTGATGGGTATTAGGAGGGCACGTATTGCATGGAGCACTGGGTGTGGTGTGGTGCATAAACAATGAATCTTGGAACACTGAAACAATAAAATTTAAACTAAAAAATAAAGACTAAAGAATAAAAAGAAGACTTTAAAACATTAAATATAACAAAGACATAATCTATGTAATTAAAAAAAAATTTTTTTAATCATGGTGAGAGCTTCGTCACTTCTAAAAGGCCCTAAGAGATTTAATGCCCTACACGTGACCACACAGAGCTTAAAGATCAGAGCTACAACCAGAATCTAGCTCTGAAACCAAATGTATACTCTTTCTTCTTTTTGACTACAAATTCACTGGAATAAAACTATGGAAAACAGTCATTTGCTTTGTTTTGTTTCACTTTGTTAGTGTTCAAAACTAAAAATCACAATGATGAAGAATCTTGGAATATTGACTCCATACCCTGATGGAAAGATAAATTTGTAGAATTGGAATGCCATATTTGAATCTCTCTTTAAAGCCATTCCCACCCATAAAGTTCTTCTTTATCTACTTTACCCTCTACAATATGATCTCTTTTTTTGTAGTCTAAAAACAAGAATCCAAAATGGCTCATGCAATATGATTAGACTTACAGGAAAATAGGTTTGATATGGACAAAAATGAGGATGAAGTTGTAAAAATGAAAATGTATAAGATTGTAGGTAATATTTTCATTTAAAAATTAACTTTCAAGATGGGACCAGGGAGGGAGACAAACCATAAGAGACTCAATCTCGGGAAACAAATTGAGGGTGGCTGGGGGTTGGGAGGAAGGGATGGGGTGGCTGGGTTATGGAAAAAATAAAAATTAATTTAAAAATTTTAAAAAAATTTAAAATTAAATTTCAGATCCAACAAATATATACTGAGTGTCTACTAGTATCTAATACATTGTTTTGATTTTTATAATTAAATGAATTTGAGAAGAATAAGAAAAAGATGGGAGAAAGAACAGAAGGGTGAGAGAAGTCTAATAATGGGCATCATAGCTTTTACTCATAGATCCACCCTTTTGGTCAAAAAAAAAATTCTTGCCTTATATATTTCACCCCCACAAGTTGCTTATAAACAGAACATTGGCCATGTACATTTTCTAATGTAGAAAATACATGTTGCATCTCTAAATTTTACCAAGAAGCTTCTTTTTCAATATAGCTTAAATTTGTTTTAAAAAACCTATCTCTGGAAATTTTCAACTTTCTACTGTCTCACATATTTTTACAAATAAAAGAGAGTTTATTTACAACAATTAGTGTGAAAATAGTAACTCTGACTTGAAGCTATAAAATCTAAAATAAGAAAGAGGGCAATCAGACAGCCTCTTTGGAAGAACCAAAGTGCTAGGAAAGATTAGATGAGTCAAAGATTAGGAAAGATTAGATGGATCATAAAAGAGCTAAAGCCCACCCTTGGTCAGGACTGGAGTTTAGGTTAGAGTCATCTTTCTAGTTCTTTCATTTCTGAAGGTGAAATTTCCAATCCATGTAACCAAAGACTGCCTTGTTTTAAAACAAAACCTTTACTGCAGTAAGCACCTAAAAGACGAATACCTTTCTTTCAAATAAGCTAAACCACTAAATTTATGTAATTTTCAAATATGTTCATGTCCAGTAGGAGGGTTATCTCCCACCAGATAAGAAAGCCAAAACACAAGATTGCTTCCATCAAGTAAAGGAGGAAAGTGTGCTTGGCTCCCAGGGTCCAGTCTAGGCAGTTACTGAGAGCTTTGTAGCGTGTTTTTCTAAGAGTTTACTTGGTTCTTTTAATGCAAGTCAATCTCCTTGCAGTGACTGAATCACACTCCACACTTCTCCCCCTTGTCCCAAAATAGAACTAGGAGCTCTGGAAATTCAACCCAAACATGTTTTAAATTTTTTAAGTGAAGGAACAGTGAGGATTCCTTATCTGGAAAATAAAGGTGAATAACTTCAGAATATGCCAGCTAATTGGCCATCTCAGGCAAGCACTTTTCCTTGCTTAAAATGTACTGATAAACAGACATGAATTAATTTAGAATTCGACGTTTGAACAGCTAGAGGTTATGCATCAGAATTAGGTCCAGAATCTCTGGAAGCCCAGGTTCAAGGCAATTAGGATAAGAACTTTAATAGAGTAAGGAGAAGCATATGGTAGCAGTTAGGAATGGGGTTAAAACCCAAATGGCCTCAGTTTAATTCCTAGCTCTCCTATTGGCAAGCAACTTGATAGCACTGTTTTCTCATCTGTAAAATGGGAACAATAATAATAGTACATAATCTGCCTTCATTGAGCTATTGTAGAGATCGAATGAGTTAAACCTCAGGGAGTAGGAGGTATATTTATACTTCTAAGTGATTACAGCAGTTCATCCATAAAAACATTTGTTTGCCCTTAAAAATAGTTTTGTAGGTCCCAAGTAGTTAGACATAGAGAAACTTTGAATACAGTGAGCTAATCAAGAGATACCACAGAATTCTGGCATTTAGAGGACTCCGTTCCTCACTTACCCAAAGATTAAATCAATAAAGCTCTGCAGGAGAAGGACTGAAATCAATGGAAATAAAAATTTCACCTTTGTTATTAATAAAGCTATGGAGGGACATCTGGGTAGTTCAGTCAGTTAAGTGTCCAACTCTTGATTTCAGTTCAGGTCATGATCTCAGGGTCCTGAGACTAAGCCCTGCATCAAGCTCTGCACTGAGCTTGGAGTCTGCTTGTCCCTCTCCCTCTACTCCTCCTGTTCCCTCTCCCCTGTGATCACTCTTTCTCTAAAATAAAAGAAAGCAAGCAAGCTGCTGGAGACCAGGCTACAGGTCTGTGGGCTAAATGGGCTTGCTAATACTCGGCCTATTAGACTCATCTAGCTATTGACAAGGGAAGCTCTAAACTACCAGGACCCTACTACATCCCCACCATGAGGATCTGCTCCTGCAAAATTGCTGGAATGAAGGCCCAGGGCAGAATGTACTGTGTACCCAGGCAGAGCTCAAAGAAAAAGGGAAGGACAGAGGCTCTGGGTCATGCACACACCCCTGCCCCCAAACAGCCATCAGACATGTCACTATTGGGAAGAGTGGAGAGTAGGCAAGGAAGTTCAAGAAGCTCGAAGTGTTATTTTGTGGCTGTCCCCAAAATAGGTATATGTGTTCCATACTTTAATTTTTGCTAATTCCTCTATAACATGACATAATTTCTGGCATAAAGTTGCCAAATTTTTTTAATGTGCATACTTCTTAGAGTTCCATGTATGTCAGTTTAAAAAAAAAAAAGTTGAGGGGCACCTGGGTGGCTCAGATGGTTAAGCGACTGCCTTCAGCTCAGGTCATGATCCTGGAGACCCAGGGTCGAGCCCCACATCGGGCTCTCTGCTCAGCAGGAAGCCTGCTCCTCCCTCTCTCACTCCCCCTGCTTGTGTTCCCTCTCTCCCTGCTGTATTTCTGTCGAATAAATAAATAAAATCTTTTTTTTTTAAAAAGTTGAGGTTAACAATCTAGCTTCAGTAAAACTCTTTCACTGTAATCATTTAAATTCAAAGTAGAAATCAAACAAGTTACATGAAGCCCTTTCTTCTTAAGCAAAGAATACTGAATATATGTGATCTTTTCTTAATTAGAGCACATACATGTATATTAGTACCCCACTGATCCAGAGCAACCTGAATTTTTAAAGTTTGTTACCATTTTTTCCCTCTGTCTTCTTTCTCACAAAAGACTGACACTTATTCATTCAGCCAACACTTACTGTCTGCCCCTACGATCCAACATGGCACTAGGTGTGAAAGAGCAGGGAAATTAACATGCTCTTTGCCTTCAAGAATCCTGTAGTCATCTCAGTTCAGACAATCACATTACATAGGGCTGGAAGGGGTCTTGGAGATCATAGAATGATCTAGCACCTTGATGTGACACATGAAGAAACCAAAGGCAGAGAACATAGACTGCTGTCACTGGCGAAATGGAACAGATTCAGTTCTGACCCAATTCCCTTCGGTGCCCTCCCACTCTACAGACATCCTCAGCTTTTTGAATGCTTGCTTTATACCCCTTCACTTTATGAAAGACCTACATTAGGACTTGTTTTCACTAACTGAGAGAAAACCAAAAAGGATTTTTACTTTTATGAAAAAAGGAAAAATAAAAATAGCATTCAGCCTTTGCTTTGCAGCGAGCCCTTACAAAGGTCATATGCACCAGGAAACAAGAGCAGCCCCACCAAGCTCTTTCCTGAGGAACTACCCTCATCATTTCGACATCAAGCGGCCATAACTTTGAATAGTCTGTGAACATTTGTGCTTTACCTTATTTTGTGTATCCGTTAGCAAGATGTACCCTAAGGTATCAGAAAGACCTGGGACATTATTTGGGGGGGTCTGGGAATACTCAAAGAGTTGTTCATATAAATTAATGGTCATTGTTTCTTTGCTTTACATCATGTTGGCTTATTTAAGGCTTCATAGAAATGTTCTACTTTCAGATAACAAAGGATACCTGTATCTGTCTCCATCTTTCCTACAGGATGTTTTCTTCTAACACATACCATCCCCTAATGTACTGTTGCTAATCTTTAATGAGCTGGAAAATAAGCTGGACAAGCTAATTTAAATTGTTTCTAATACTAAACACACCTGACCGTTCAAAATGGGGGTTAGGAGTTACCAGTCCCCATGCAGTCAAAAAACTCTATGTGTAACTTTTGACTGCCCCAAAACTTAACTATTAATAACCTTCTGTTGACCAGAAGCCTTACTGATAACATAAACAGTTGATTTAACACTTATTTTGGTATGCTGTATTATACACTGCATTCTTACAATTAAGTAAGCTAGAGAAATGAAAATGTTATTTAAAAAGTCGTAAGAAAGAGAAAATACATTTATAGTATTATAATGGGTATATCGGGGGGGGGGACACATACAAGGAGAGCTGTGCAGTTCAATCCCATGTTGTTCGAGGGTCAATTGTAAAATGTGAGAACGCAGCAGACTGTCCTCCATATAAGGAAAACAGGCCACAGAACACGGACTGTGAGCCCTCTGTCTTGGCTGTGCCAACACCTTTGTGCTGATTTTGGTTCTCAGCTATTTTCCAAAGAATTGAGGTTGTTGGGGAAATAAATTCTTCTCTCTTTAGAAGATGAGCTCTTTTTCAATTGGCCTGTCCCGTGTCTCCTTAGCATAGACTGTTCTAGAAGATCAGTATACCCAGACGGTGTAGTAACAAAAGAAGACTGTTTCTGAAAGGGAATGGTTAGGAGTCTCAACTGAGCTATTCTTATAAATAGATCTTGGGGCAATTCCTTTTTCCTGTGGAAAAATGTCTCAAATTTAATGAAGAACACAGCTTAATACATAAAGCTGCACTGAACACAAAAATTTTCATAAGTAATCTAGTACATACTTGACATAAAGACTACCATAACTTGAATTTTTAATCTCTGATCTGGTTAGCTTTCATTGCCCTTCATTTAATATGAGCTACAGTTCATGAGATATAGTATAGTCATTGAACTGACTCCCTGAATTTTAACAAGGAAATTGTAACAAAGGCAGCTTGAGAATATAAATCATAGTGCGTTTGATACATACATAAAGCAAACCTTCATGAATAGCATGTTATTAGTTCCGAACAATCAATAGACATCGTGTGATAGTGATCACTCAGGAAGAAGCATATATTGTCTTTAAGTATATTGCAAATTAACAGTAGTAATCCTATTACTAAGGAACAGGAATCAAAATGTGTGAGGAAAGAAAAGTGTATTCTTAGAGTACTTCGGAGCATTTTAAAAACTCTTATTTATATGAAATGAATGACAGCTTGATTTAAAATCTTTTGTATCTATTCATTTAAAAGATCACAAGGGAAGTTGAAAAAGAGATAATCACTCAGGCTTATCTGAGTTACCATGTTATTCAAGGTAGTTAATCAATATGTTTTAAAAAAATGTTTAATAGGGGCGCCTGGGTGGCTCAGTTGGTTGGGCGACTGCCTTTTGCTCAGGTCATGATCCCGGAGACCCGGGATCGAGCCCCGCAGTGGGCTCACTGCTCAGCGGGAAGCCTGCCTCTCCCTCTCTCACTCCCCCTGCTTATGTTCCCTCTCTAGCTGTGTTTCTCTCTGTCGAATAAATAAATAAAATCTTTTTTAAAAAAACAAACCAAAAAAAAAGTTTAATAATTGAGAATTTTTATCAATACATTCTGGTAGTCTCTTCTTAATCACCATGAATTAGTATAGATTCACCAAATGTGCAAATGTAAATGCTCAGTACATATGCTATATTAATCTGAGATAAATTCTGTAATAACGAAACTAAATACTCACAGCAACAAACTGATTATTTTCTAATTTAATGACGTCTCCCACTTTGACATTCATCCATTTTTCATTCTGCAGGCTAAGAGCAAAAACAAAATTAATTATTTTCAGGAATAGAGAAGAATCAATGGAACGTATTCACAAGGGTACATCATATAACAGAAGCAGGTAAGACTTTTCTAGAACGCTAAATTCAAAGGACATCTTTTACCTGAATGATGTGAGAACTAAGGCTCAGAGAGGCCAAGTGATTTGCCCAAGGATACCCAGTGAGTTAGGGGTATCCCTAGGACTAAACTCAAGATGCCTAACTCTTGGCTGTGTGATCTTTCCATCACACATGGTACCAGCTTTATACACTAACTATTAACTCTTGCTTGGGTTTCCTTGACCAGAACAGTGCCCAGTTGGGAAGGGGGGCACAGTAATAAATTCAGTCATTGATGTTCTTTTCAGACTCTATATTAAAAAAATATGGAAATAAAACATCACTGCCATTGTCTCCGAAGTCTGTTTAACCAGAGGCAAAGGAAAGTGGTTCAAGGTAATAGCAAAAATGCAAGAGGAAAGGAATAAAAATTTTGGAAAGGACGTGAAGAACAATGAGCCGATAAAAATGGCCTTGGAAGACTGAATGAGAAAGAACACCTACCAATTATCCATAAGCACAGTGGCTGAAGGACAGACTTGGTGGCACTTTAATGGCTAGGACCAACAGCTCAGAACTGAGAACAGGGCTGAGATGCTGCCCTGCTTTCTTCTGGGCTTATATATACAATGGAGCCCTTAGTCTACCTTTCGCCAGATTCAAAAGGGTTTATTATAAAAAGCTGTTGTGTTTAGTTGATTAGGCCCCTTGTGACATGTCGTCTTGTCTTCAGGGAGACAGGCCATCTGGAAGGGGACCACCTGTGGCAGTATACCATAATGCTAATCATCCCTTCTGAAAGTCTCTGAAAAACATAAACCAGCTTTGTTTGCTGAGTTAAAAGCCTTCCTCACACTTCTTTCCTAGAAATCCCCTTTGAAGAGAGTGAGATGGGATGGGATGAGAAGGACAGGTTCCCCAACAAGTTAAGGTGGGCAGATTAATTTCATTCTGCAATTAAAAAAAATAAAAAACCTAATTTACTAGTTTTATAGGCTGGAAAACAGTTTTAAATATTTATACAACTGTGAAATATGCCTCACACTATCAACCCTGTTGGGTCATTTGGCTTAAACACTCAAAGAATTTTTCTTTAATACAGATCCAAGTACATGTTGTTCTGGAACATTTTCAATTGCAGCATTTTCATCTCTAGCCAGAATTCAATCGCTTTTCCAATGCCACGCTTTTCTGCACTTTATCTAGTTCGACAACAATGGGAGAACCCAAGAAGCCTTCTAAATCTCATTTTATTTATTTTTACAGATCCAGATTATGGCTGGTTTATTTCTCCTGGACACAACCCCCTTTGGAGCATTAGTGACATCTCTCAGGGGACAGTATCTCAGCTAAAAGTCAGTGTGAATGGACTGCAATAGACACCCTGTCTTTATGCAAAATGCACTGCTACTGAATTGCCTTAAGTCTCTACTGAAAGTGTATCTGCTTTGGGGAGAAGCTCCGATGATACTTTCATTTCCAAACTCATTCCTCCTTCCTATCCACTCTAAGGTCTGGAAGGACTGCACCCTGACTTTTCCACCCAAATGGAAAATCAACCAAAGTAAAAAGGGAAACCTACAGGATCTCTTACACATTTCAAAGTGCATGTTTAGTAGTTAACTTTGGACAGATAAGCCACAACAGCCACTTTTTGGGGAGAACAAACCAAAACCTGAGTTTTCTCACATAAATGCTAACTTGTTTTTCTCAAGTCTAGCATCTCATTATTTCCCCCTGTAAAACCAAAGCAATCGAAAAGAAATTAGTAAAAGTGTGGTGGTACCCATGGGAATTACAGCAGACCATGTGTGATTTGGCAAAAACCCATCATTTGAATACATATCTGTCCAAAAAAAATCTGGTAACCCCAATCAAGGAGGTTTTTATTTTTTAAATATAATTTCCTATTCTCTCTTGGCAGGTAATGATAACTACTAGGATCTCAGAGGTATATTTCAATGAGGACTCAGGGTAATAGCTACAAAAGTATCCAAACTTACTGAACAAGTATAAGCTGATAAAGACCTGCAAGTGAATTTAAATCATCTGTATTTTAAATCCCACCATTTTTATTGTCCTACCCACTACTAACACCACTAACAGAGATGACACAACATCAAAGACATACCAGCAGGAAGGGCAGAAAGGAAGATTTGCTTTAAAGCTCGACTTTGAAATATTTCTCAACTTCTAAGATTTTAGCTTATACGGTAATTGCATTTCATCATCATCCTGAAATAATGAACACACTCCCTGTCTCTCCATGTGTGGTACAGCTGTGCACGGGGCTCGTGTTAGAATCAAGCTTGCATCACCGCTCTGTGAGGGAGACACAGGATGGCTTCATGGGCTATAATGATGAACCTGGCTCCACAGACGTGCACCAAAAAAAACTTTCCCTTTCCTTTGCCAGGGAAAGTCCTTCTGCTCTCATAAAGGAATTACAGTATATGTATATTCTGAAAGCAAGTTACTTCATTTCATTGCACTGAATCCAGAAATTCCAAGATTTTAAAATAAGCTTCAATTTTCAGTATCATCACATCACTATTTCAGGTTTTGAAATGATATAATCTAGTTAATGGTTATTTGAATCAGGCTTTTCTAAAATAGCTGTGGTAATGATAGAGACTTCCCCTTAGTAAACTCACAAGCCAGTTGTTAAATAAGAAGCCAGAATTCCAGAAAGTGATTCATGAAATTTAAATTCCTAAGTCACCATAAAACCTATGAAGTTAAACTGCCATAGAATGGCAACTAGAGTTACTTTGAGGAAGGAACTTTAAAAAAAAAAAAAAGCACACCCACTGACTATAAACTTATGCCCACAACGTCAGAGAATCTGAGTTCTGAGAAAACGTGGCGAGAGTTGGCACTGTATGTAGTAATTGTTTGGTGAATTGGTCTGAATCTGCTTCCTCTTGATGAGACATCTGGACACTTCTTGAGAAAATGAAATTCTGAATGAGGCAGCACCTACCAAGCTCCCTGTCGCTGAACTGTTAGCTCCAGAGGCTAGAAATCAAGTATTTGCTCTGAGTGAGATACCAAGCCCATTGCTGAAGCAGAAGGGCAGAAGGAGATCTTCAATGGGCTCCTCAAGTCTCTCGTCATCCTTTCCATACTTTAATACTTTTGACCACCTATTAGCAACACAGATTCCTGAAAAGAGAACTTCCTCAAAGCTACAGAAAACATGTTGGAGCACTAAAGAGACAATCAAGAAAGTCAACATAACTGACCTCCCCTCATTGACCAGGCAATCCACATATAATGAGTTTGGTTTCTTCTTTAATCTCAAGCCCAGGTAAGACCTATATCTTACAAAAATATTCTCCTGCCCATACAGATCTTGCTATATTCACCACTGTATCTTCCAGACCTAGAAAAATGCCTAATTCCTAGCAGGCACTCAATAAATATTTGTTGACTGAATGAAAATTAATAAACACAGAATCATTAGTGCCAAAAACACTTGTTGAGTGACAGCATTTTCCTGAATGTCTAATAAGAATTAGAGCAACCAACATTTATTTAGTGCTTACTGTATTCCAGGGATTGTGCTGAAACCTTCATGTACAAGGTTTCCAAATAAAACAAGTGATACCCAATTAAATCTGAATTTCAGATTTTACATTATTTAGTGTAAGTGGCCCTGTACAATATTTTGACTATACTTATACTAAAACATTATTATTCTGGACTTCAAATGCAACTGTATATTCTGTATGTTAATTTCCTATATCTGGCAACATTAATCATGTATCTTGCCTCATTTAATCCTTACAACAACCCTACGAGATAAGTACTGTTGCCTCTCCCATTTTATAGAATTGAAAACTGAGGTTCAGAGAAAAAGACATTTGCCCTATTTTGCAACATCTATCAAAAATTGTTATGCCCACACACTTTGAAATAGATATTTCACTCTAAACAACTGATCATGCAGGAGCTCAAAGATGGATGTACGATTACATTTATTGCAGTATTATGTTATAAACTATCAATACCCATTAATACGGATTAGAAAGATGTACCATGGTATACCTGTTTAGTTATGGCTCACCTATTCAATGGAATTAATACAATTCAGCCACTAAAAAGAGTAAGATAAGTCTATATGTGCTAATAAAAAAAATACCTCTAAGTTACATTACTAGGTTAAAAATAAGCATATGCAGGACACTGCATATGCACAGTGAGATTCTAACTGTGGTTTGAAGCAAGAACATACTTATATATAACTCTGTCCTTACACACATAGAAAATTTCTCAAAAGACACAAGAAACTATTTAGTAATTGCCACTAGAGAAAGGAAATGACAGGAAAACTGGAATGGAAGGGAGACTTCATTCTATGGTAGACTTTTGAGTACTGTTGGAATTTTTGGCATCACATATATTAATTAAAGGACAACTGGGGAGAAAAAAATAGAAGAAAAGAAAACTCTTCCAAGGTGACATGTAAGTTGCAGAGTCAAGACTAGAACCTGAACCTGTCTGACCACAAAGCCCATGTTCTTAATACACCTATATTTATTATTCCTTTTTTTACTACATTTCCAACAATTATTATGTTTTGCCTCTTTCGAAAAAAAATAGACCATAAAAGGCTAAAGGGATTTCATTGCAGCAAAGTACATACTACTGTATTTAGAACCTGCTGATCCCACAACAGCTTGCAGTCATGGTCCCAGGACACAAATGCTCTTTGGACAGCAGCAATTTCTGGGGTTTTTTTCCCCAATTCCACCGCTGTCAGAACCACACTAGAGTAAGGCATAAAGCTTGGCCCTAATCCTGTAACAACAAACTGGTGAACAGGATCTCATTACATTGAGGATGAGCGTAAGACTCATATCTTTGCAATCTATTTACTTTGAAAAATGCAGATGCTCCCCTCTTTTTTTCTCCCTTCTTATTCACACAGTGCTTATGCTGAGACAGAGGCATGCAGGTGGGCCTAAGATCAGCTGCTGAACGATGCTCTAGTACCAATTTGCCCACAGCAGTGAGGGGGAGGATGGGGGCAAGATGATAAAAGATATAGTCCTTCAGCATGGATAATTTAATCATTCGCTGAGAAAAAGTAATCAACTTTATAGAGGTCCTGCCTAATTTATATAAATCCTTGAAGATTCTGTTTTGTATTATTTGGATGCACAAACACACATAATTTAGCCTTCCTATTCTCAAAACAGAATAATCGATTCACTAAGTCTCACCAAACAATAAGCCTACTGAGAGTTGTGCAGAAAGTGTCTTGATTTCCTTAATCATATCCCTAAACTGAAACACTTCTCCTGAATCAGCCTCTTACGGCCCTGTCTCCTGTAAATCCTTAGTAGGATTCTATTAATAGATGCCTAATCGATGATAAGACCACAAGAAAATTGGAAGAAAATCATTTCAAAGGAAGACTGTTACATCTGCTCTCCTATATGGATGCTGAAGGAAATGCCTTATATTGACCATGGAGAAAATGGACCTATTTAGGTCTAGTCTGATTTCTGGGCGGCAGATTCAAGAAGATTCAGAAGATCATCTGTGTGCAAGAAGTTTATCAGCAAGTACTCTTCATATAAGCACCTGTGGGAGAGTGAAGGAAACAGAGGCAGAGGGAGGAGTGGGGCTGTTGAGAGTATCACAAGAAAACGTCAGCCAAATCTATGGGGAGCTCTGGAGCTGGAAACAGGTGTTTAGAGCTGGGTGGAGTGGGTCTGATCGCTATACTTTGTGTTGTTCACTGTGTGTGTGTGACTCCAGCATCAAGGGGTGACCTTGAGCAAAATAGCTCTCCTCAGCTGATGGCCATTCCAAGAAGGGACTGACAGCTGAGGGTTGTATATAGGCAACATTCCGGGTAGCTGGGGAAATATGTTCTGCAGTCGGGAAGGGGACTGTGGGAAGCACAGCAGAGCAGCCAAAACTGAGAGCCCGCTTCCCAATTTTGCTATTAACATGCTCTTGTAAGTAGAACATTCCTTTTCCATTTCAAACTGTTTCCCCTTTCTCTAGTTCCAGTTTCAATCCTATAAAGTCAATATGAGCAGCTGCCATGAGTCTCTGTACTCCCCATTCCATTTTACGACTTTTGGAGAAAAATTTGTACAACTTCGGGTTGTCCAATTCACTCCTTTTTCCAATGATTAGTAAATGAAGTTGAAAAATAAGTTTTTAGTAGCTCACCATTAAAAAAAATACTGATAACCACCGACTATCCAAATATCCTAGAATGTCTGCAAGGGGGGAAAAATCACTCTTCCTGAAATATTCCTCATATAAAGAGCATACTTTAATGAAAATCACCTTAACCTGAATCAATCAACCATTCTCTTCATCTAAATTGCCATATCTTGGGGCACCTGGCTTAATCGGTTAAGCATCTGACTTTGGTTTAGCTCAGGTCATAACCTCATGGTTCTGAGATGCAGCCCCAATGCTGCCTCCATGCTCAGCAGGGAGTCTGCTGGAGATCCTCTCCCCCCCCACACAAATAAATAAATATTTAAATTGCCACACCTTCTTTTGAGAAATCAGAGAACATGCTTTGACCAAACAACTCCTCTTGAAAAACACCCCCAAAGAAGATGACTTCTAGTGGAGGAGAATGAAACCTGAGTATCTTGGTTCCAGGATAAAAGATGTATATTATATTTACCATTGCTATTCTTTTTTTTTTTTTAAGATTTTATTTATTTGACAGAGAGAAACACAGCGAGAGAGGGAACACAGCAGAGGGGAGTGAGAGAGGGAGAAGCAGGCTTCCTGCCGAGCAGGGAGCCTGATGCGGGGCTCGATCCCGGGGTTCTGGGATCATGACTTGAGCAGTGGGCAGACCCCCAATGACTGAGCCACCCCTGCCATTGCTGTTCTTGAACAAATTTTCCTATATGGGGCCAGGTTAAGAGAGAACCAAATGCCTGTTAAGCCAGAAAAGAAATCTTAGTTGGTTACATGCCAAGTACGCATGCCATACCAACAGAGAGAAAATACCAACAGAGAGACAGGAATGGTGTGTCTTGTGTGATTTGATTTGCTCTAGTCAGAGAACCTAATATTTTTGGAAATAGGATTCCTGATCTTGTGGCACAAAGCACAGCTATGGAAGATCATGAGTTTATTTATTTACTAGATTTATAGTCACATTAAGTCCTAACACTTTTTAAGAGACTTTTTAAATGTTACTTTAAAGCAGGTCATAAAGTTCACCACTTTGAGTTCCTCAGAACTAGGATAGAATATAGGTAGAATTCTTTAAAAAAAAAAATTAACATTGGGGTGCCTGGGTGGCTCAGTTGGTTAAGCGACTGCCTTCGGCTCAGGTCATGATCCCGGAGACCCGGGATCGAGCCCCACATTGGGCTCCCTGCTCAGCGGGAAGCCTGCTTCTCCCTCTCTCACTCCCCCTGCTTGTGTTCCCTCTCTGCCTGTGTTTCTCTCTGTCAAATAAATAAAATCTTTTTAAAAAAATTAACATATAAAGTATTATTTGCTTCAGGGGTGCAGGTCTGTGAATCATCAATCTTACACAATTCACAGCACTCACCATAGCACATACCCTCCCCAATGTCCATCACCCAGCCACCCTGTAGGTAAAATTCTTAATTAGATCATCATTCAGTAGCATCCCCCTTCATTAGTGAGTCCTAGCTGCTCCGTATCCATAAAACCAGCACTCTGATCCAGGAGCTGTGTGTCAGAGCGACAAGTAGAATTAGATACAGACTGTAGTCATCAAAGAACCTAGAGACTTGTGGGAAAATATGAATGTGGCTCTTAAATAACCCCAGTTAAATCATCTTTGCCTTCTGATACCTGGAGCATGTGGCTCTTCTTTTAGTCAGCGATGAAGAATACCTGTACTCCAGGAGAATGATCTCAGTATTAGACTGTTTGCCATATAGCTATCATCAAAAGCCCAGCAAGAAAACTGATAGACCAGAAAAATTGTCTAATAAAGTATCTATTAACTTTAATCCTCAAGCTATCGCCAGCTTTGTCCCCTTATACAGTGAGCTCATCAGAAAACTATATGCCTGGACTATATTATTCTGGTCTCTCTAGACTTGGCTTCTCATGACTTAACATCACGCCAACAGATTTCAGTCAGGATTTACTTGTGGTCATGAGTAAAATATCTCCCCCTTTTGAGGATTCAACCATTATGTCATTTATATTTCTCTCAGGACCAAGATGAATCTTATTACTCGCAATTACTAGAATGCTTCTTTTCACTGGGCCATCAGTTTTGCACCCTAGACACTTTCATTAGAAAGAAGACAGGCAAAGTTCAAGGTAATGTTTCAAGTTCATGAGTGGTAAATCCTAATGGAATGTTTAAACAAAAACTTGGGTATTTTATGGTAAAGACTCTGTCCTTTGAAGATGATATTGTATGGACAATCTTGATACTTTCAGAAACAAAATATTCAGAAAAGACAGGAAATTGGAATCAATTTTTTTAAATCCTTACATTCTTAAAGAGGAGAATCCTTACCTCCTATTTATGAAAGAATGTAAAATGGTAGAAAGCTTGTGTCCTTAGAATCAGAGAACAGTGGACTTGGGTCCAAGTTCACCACCAATCAGCCATGTGACTTGGGCAAGAAGCTGACCACAATTGAAGTTTCCCCTTTATGACTGACCTGCATTAATTGGCTCAGCCAATCCCTCAGAATGTCTCTTTATTCATAACACTAAAGTCTTTAAAAATGGCATTTCATCTGACATTTAAACACCTGTCTATCAAGATATCTGTGAATGTAATGTAAGACAAATTTATGCAAATATTTTCAAATTATAATATGTAGAGTCCTGTGACTATTTCTATTATTATAAAGTATCTCATTATAAGGATGGTACATTCTGATTTTTATTTCAACTCTTCAAAAGAACTACCTATATTCAGTGTCTCCACTTCTTGACTGCCCATGCTTTCTCCAGCCAGGATTTTTTCTCCATCTCTCCAACTGCAACCTCTCTTGAAGTTGCTAAATTCAAGGATGAGTTCTCAGTCTTCACTGAGTTTCAACTACCCACCCAACTGTCTGCAGAATGACTAATATCTCAATAGAATTCTAGTCTCCCATTTTAGTCAAAGAAAAACTCCCCCCCAAAAAACAAAAAAATAAAACATTACCGCAATAGCATCTTCCTTCCCAGTATTTCCCATCCTGGAACCTCAGCTAAGAATCATGGACTTCCAAATTTTTTCTTCACACACCCAATATGGCAGCACTTTCATTGGTTCTACCCTCAAAATACATTTTAGTATTTGGGTTTTAAATGACATGAAGGGAGTACTCTACTTTATTGGCTACAGTAATGGTATTATGGCTAAATACATTCAAGCCCTTATCTGTTCAAGACAAATACTAAGATATTTACTGATAATGTGATATAACACAGGATTTGCTCTTAAAATACCCCAGAATATAAAAAGCGGCAATGGATCCAAAAGTAGCAGAAAGTTAGTGACTGCAGCTGAGTAATGCCTAAATAAGAATTCATTGTACTATTCTATTTTCATGTGTTTGAAAATCCATAAGAAGATATATTCCTATTTTTCTTATTCTACATTACTACCACCAGACCCATGGCATCATCTCATCTGGACAATGGTATGAAATTCCTTAACTTGTTATGTTAATTCTGCTCTAGCCCCTCTCTGCAGCCCATTGTCCACGAAGCAGCCAGAGAAATCTTTTTGTCATTTCACGCAATTCCCCTGACTAAAAACCTCTAACAGTTTCTCATTACATTGAGTATAAAATTAGAATTCCCCACCATGATCTCCAAAACCTCACTCTGGCAAACTCCCGAGAACTACCCTTTATCACAAAACTTTAGCTTTTATACTTGTTGTTCCTTTTACCCAAGATTTTGGTATGGCTAGCTCACTCTCAAATCTCTTCTACTCAAAGATTCTTCTCTGGTCACCATACTTGATATCACTTCCTCATTTTAATCCCATTACTCTCTAGTCTGTTATCCTATTTTATTTTCTTTGTTTTGAGTTATATCTTCTTTAAATCATATTATTTGCTTATATTTTGCTTATTATTTGTCTCCTTCCCTTATAGTAGTCCCCTTAGGGCAGGGATTTGTCTGTCCTGCTCATTTTTGTATCCCCAATACATAGGACAGTGCCTGGCTCAAAATATATTCTCTATTCCGTGAATATTTGAAGGGATTAGTTATTCACATTGTCATTCATACTGTGTGCTTCGCATATTTAGCTCTGGGGCTGAAGTGAGCCATAGTTCTGCACGGCTACCCCTGCTGGGGTGGCTCTAAGAAAGTCTAGCAGAGGTAACTGCAAAATACAGAAAGAGGGTAAGGGTAGGAAGAATCATTTCAGGCAAAGTTTAACAGTTTAGAAAATAATAGCATTACTCATTTTGCCCAAAGTGTTAACTTTTTACTTATATTTTATATGGCTATAAGGCAAGATGTGCACTCCACAGGGATGCCAACGTCCTTCATGTCTTTAAATATCCAATTTCTTTACTATTATCTATGTCATGAATATATGTTGCTCATTGAAAGAGGAAGTAGATTCTGCTGACTTCAGGAAATACTGAGCACCTACTACACATCAGACACAGAGCCAAGCACTGAGGATAAACTCACTCAGTGGGGTTCCTGGTCTGAAGAGCCTCGCAGTCAATGGGAAGCCTAAAGTGAACTAAGTATTAAGACACTGTGGTTGGGTGCCTGGGTGGCTCAGTGGGTTAAAGCCTCTGCTTTTGGCTCAGGTCATGATCTCAGGGTCCTGGGATCAAGGTCTGCATCAGGCTCTCTGCTCAGTGGGGAGCCTGCTTCCTCCTTTCTCTCTCTGCCTATTTGTGATCTCTCTCTGACAAATAAATAAATAGATAGATAGATAGATAGATAGATAGATAGATAGATAGATAGATAGATAAAATCTTAAAAAAAAAAAACAATGCTGTGGTTAACTCTAGCCTGTGGGAGCACAAAGCGGGTACTGATTGTTCTGCCTGTCTGGCTTAGATAGATAACAGAGGAGCTGAGCCCTGTTGGATGAAGAAGGGAGAAGAGAAAGAGCACATTACAGGTTTAAGAAAGTCAAGTAGTTCTGTGTGATTATAGGCAATGACAGAAGAAAGGCTAACTGGAAGCTTGCCGGCAATAGGGGCCTTGATGGTAAGGAATGGGAATGGGAGTTACCAAGGAGTTTTCAGCAAGAATAGCTCTTGTTCTGAGCTATTTTGCAGAAAGAAAATGGTCAGGAAAGTAGATGGCTTAGTACAACCCGGTCTCACTTAGAGAAGCTATATTCAACGTATACACTACGCCAGCAAAAACCTTGAAGCAGTATTTCTGTATACACATAGCGATGTCATTGTTGCCCACGGAGAAATTGATTAGAAGACAAAATTTAAACTATATTCGTAATCAGAACACACACACACACACACACACACACACACACACACACTATATGTCAGCAATACGCAATGAATATAAATAAGTTACTGAAAAGAGAAATATAGTTAATAAATATTAAAAAATAATAAGCATTCTCAGTGGAAACCAATTAATTTTTAAAACAGCAAGACACCTGTTTATACTTACCTAGTTGGCCTAGATTTTCTAAAAGATAATACTCAGAGTTGCAATGATACTGTGGAAAAAACACTCATTTGTTCAAATGGGAGGATAAATGGGCACAAAGTTCCTCAAAAGTAATTTAACAGTACGCTTTAAGAATCTTTTTAAAAAGGCAATATAGATTCCCCAGAAATATAGTCTAAAGAAATAATTAGAGATGCATATGTAGTTTATCAAAGATGTGCCTTTGAGACTTATTTACAAAAACAAGAAAATTAGAAATAAATTATCCAAAAATAGGGAAACACATCTACTATTTAGTGAATAAAAATCTTTTCAAAAAAATTTTTTAATGCCATATACAAGCTATCATGTCAAAAAAAGTGGAATACAAACTGTATATATTGCATGGGGTTTTGCATATATGCATATTTGCAGAAACCAAATAAATACAAAGGTGAGGGCTAATACTTTTCTCTAAAAAGTAGAAATTTTTACTGTTTTCTATTTCTTACATTTTTAATAGATTAATTTTAGCTAAAGATTCATTTCTTCCAGGAATTCTCCTCTGACCCCGAGATGGGGCTAAGTACCTATCTTCAGTACTTCCAGGCAGCAAATACCCCATCATCATACATGTCATACTCAAACTATCCACTTGTTTATCTCCTTCCTCCACAAATAATTGAATCCATAAAACAAGAAATGGCACGTTAATCATCTTTGGTGCATTGAAGATATTCAATATTTGGGGAACTAAAATGCAAACCTAAGCATTCTGCTTTGGTTCAGAGCAGCCATGTGCCTTTTAATAGTACCAGAATAGTAATTGTACCGGACTCAGTAAGACTGGCTCTACTGTTGAGTCCCATCTGTTTGTCCAATTCAAGCCATTAGGTTTGGGGTATGAGCGGGAACTGCAAGATTCTCCACCGCCCTAACCTAGGACAAGAATGGGAACTCCCAATCTAATCCACTATCGCTGGACCTTGAAGACCTAGGTAAATCTGACTTTTGGTGAAGGTACTTACACATCCATAGTCCAATGCCCCACAGACCATAATTCTGTAAGTCCCTGGAACAGCGGACAGCCTCGGGTTGAAGGTTGGTCTATCAAATGGTGTTTCCATTTCTTATACGTTAGAGGAAAGGGGGATGATAAAGTCCTTCTAATGCAATCCTTTTATTTCTCTCTAACATTACTTAAGTACCAAAGTCTCTAGAATTCTGCTTCCTGCGTATAGCTAGGTGTTGCCTTTTTGCCCGGAGTAGACTCTGGTCTTCTCTAGAGGAAGATGAAAGCTTTCTGCCAGAAAGTTGCTTCTATATTGTGTACTCCAGCATTCTGCAGGATAAAATTCTTCTCCTTCAGAGCCATGACAGCCTGGCCTCACACTCTCCCCAAGCCCTCTATGCTTTCTAGGTATGGAGAGGTTTCAGACCTTATGATTTTATTTGTAATCTGCAAAAATGTATTTAAATATGTGTGTAAGCAATCTTCTCTCTTCTGAATTTCTTTGCTAATCATAAGAGCCACTGCTGGGAATTGCATTTTTTACTTGGTTAGTTGGGAGATCTCATGACTGGGATGGTCGCCAATAATTAGGTACCATTTGAATAGAACTTATCTTAGTTCAACATTATCAGGACCAGATTAGAAACTCAACATCAACAAATATGCATGCCAATTCTAAGTATTTATCCTGTGGTCCTTTGTATATTTATTTGCATGGCCTCTGCTATAATCTCTAAGAGCAATATTCAATATTCTAAAGTGTTCTCTACTCTAAAAGGCCTATACTGAATATTGTTTTTCTATCACTTTTTATCTTGATTCCAGTGTTCTTTCTTCTTTACTCCTAAAGGAAGACTGAGAAAGAGATATAGAAAAAGGATTAAATGTGAACTACAGAAGAGACAAAAAGGAGAATCTGAAGATATTTGCCACTTCAGAATGTAAGGGTGTCTCTGTTAGTCTATACATAAGAAAGACTGACAACATTTCTGTGCCTCGACACCCACAAGAATTGAGGCCAAAGGCAAAGAAAAGAAGAAGAAAAGTCTTATGGAACTACTTTCTGTAATGAAGGATCAAGTGAAGAAAAAAGAGAAAGTCCAACAAAGGAAACAGAACATAGGCTAAGCAGTATTTCTCAAAGTGGGAGGTGATGTTGTAGCAAGTGATGTTATCTGATGGGGAGTAAATAAAGAAAGCCATGACCTTTTCCTTATTTCTTCTTTTTCTTAGTGTTACTAGAAAATTAGGCTGTTATTAAAAAAAATAACCTATTTCTATTCTATCGCCCAAGTTTTAGAACGAAGTATTAAGTGAAATAAGGCAATTTCTAATAAAATCGTGTACCTGGAAACTTATGGTGCATAGCTGTGATCCCAGAACCTATTTCTCATAAAGCAAGTGTTGGCAGAGTTGAGTCCTCCAGGGGGTGAAAGCTGGCTGGTCCAGCCCCAGCTGATAGAAACAGTAAACAGGCTATATGGTAGAGGTCAGAAATTTCCAACAGATATGTAATAACTAAGTCTAGAGAAGAAGAAGAAAAAACAACCTCAGCTCTCCCCTTTTGGCAGAAAGCTTTACTTCTTTACATTTTAAAACAATTTACAGTTCATATGGTTTCCAGACCCACTCCCCAGAAGCAAGGGCACAATTCCCTGCCTGTGTCTATGAGCTCTCCACATGTGACTTCTCAGGCAGTCAGCCAGATGAGCATTTGATTTGAAAGTTAAGCCTTAAATTTAGCAGTGTGAAGAGGGGAAAGTATGTCTGAACCCAAATGCCTGGAAAGGGGTAAGGTAACCAGATGAAGCAAGCTGAATTAACAAGATTCATTAGCCAGGCAATTCAGAAAGTCCTGCCGGAGGAAAACATCTAATGCAGACACAAAGAAGCCCATCTCTGCTTCTCCATTCAAGCATATTGGGCACCCAAGTTACCGCATGTTTTGCTTTTCTAGGATGCTACAATCTGTGGATAGCTGCAAAAAGAAACAGTAAGCATTGCTTCAGTGAGTTCTGCTAATTCAGAAATGAGGTCCAGGTGAACCTAATCCTCTTTCTTTACACAGTCCCATGCATGTTAAGGTACAGCGATGTCAGGGAGACTCCCTGTAACCCAGAGCACCTGGATCAAAGATGGGTTTGGTAGCCGATGATCGCTGCGGATGGCAGCGTTAGTGGCAGTGATGGCCGACAATGATATGTGCAGATCACGCAGTATGTGGGTACCTCCCCTTCTCCCATACTAGTTGCAGAGAGGAAAGTGGAAAGAGGAGGGAAATGACTAAAAGAAATTCTGATCTTGCCTCAAAATGATTCATTTAATTAATTTAAATGCATTTGGTTCATACATGATATAATTATTGAGCACTGACTACACGCAGGACATTGTTAAGTTAGGTGATGGGCATATGGAGATTATCTCCGGTTCCAGTAACTGACAGTACTCTAAGGACCAAGAGACAAGTACAGCAATCAACAGCCACCTCTGTCCACATCTTTCCTAGGGCTTCTCCACTGCCTTTTCTCCCATGAAATAGGAGAGCTTTTTTTTTTTTATTATTGTTACTAAATTTTTTTTCCCAGTGTTCCAAGATTCATTCCCCATTCCCCACACCCAGTGCTCCACGCTTTAGGTGTCCCCAGTACCCACCACCAGGCTCTCCCATTCCTCCACCCCCCTCCCTCCAAATCCCTCAGTTTGTTTCTGTGTCCAAAGTCTCTGTTGTTTCGTTTCCCTCCCTAGATTACCCTAGTTCCCATTTACTTTCCTTCTCCCACTGTCCTCCAGGTTACCCTTCATGCACCGCAAGTAAGTGAAACCATGCGATGCTTGACTTTCTCTTCTTGGCTTATTTCACTCAGCATAATCTCTTCCAGTCCAGTCCATGTTGCTACAAAAGCTGGATATTCATCCTTTCTGATGGAGGCATAGTATTCCATTGTATATATGGACCACTCTTCTTTATCCATTCATCTGTTGAAGGGCACCTTGGCTCTTTCCACAGTTTGGCGATTGTGGCCATTGCTGCTATGAACATTGGGGTACATATGGCCCTTCTTTTCACTACATCTGTATCTTTGGGGTAAATGCCCAGTAGTGCAATTGCAGGGTCATAGGGTAGCTCTATCTTTAATTTTTTAAGGAATCTCCACAC